>PDGT01000155.1:201624-263849 GCA_003671415.1 Megathymus violae | reverse complement strand
TAATTAATTAATTTTTGAGAAGGGAGTAGTTGAATAATTCAGAAATATTGCACAGATTGGAAAGCATTTAACGATTCAAAGAGGAAGTTTGTTTTCGTAAATTGTTCATGTTTAGATTTGTCAATTTGACGTGTATGATTTTGGCGGGCCGCGGGGCTCATGTCCTCTACAATCCCCCACTGAAGTGCGACAGCTCCGTGGTTAGGAGAACAGGCAGTGTTGGAAGCCAGGCAGTTGTGTACTATCACATCGCTTTGCAGATCTCAAATATTGGTTAACGCCTAAGAATTAATTTATAATCACTACCGTAGACGGAGAATGCTTTACTCAAATAATAATATTTGTTATATTATGTATTCAAGTTATATGAATTAGAACAACTTATGAATAGTACTTGGTGACCAGTGAAAGGAAACGGCATTATTTTTTGTCTCTGTCCTAGTATTTTGAAGCGAAACTTGTTTAGAGTCAGCGGCCTTCGGTCACGTTTTCCAACTAGGCCCGTCACACTGCCGCGTCTAGACAGTAAACCAGATTGTACGGCGAAATATTCTGAGATTGGTTAAGCGAGTGAAGCCGAAATTTTAACCGGTTCGAAGTTTTTACCGGTATCTAAAGCTTGTAATAATGATAGACATTGTTAAATAATAGTCTTGTAATAATATGAGTTAGTTATTCCATTTATTAATAGTATAAACTAGGATCCTCGCAATACTTCGCTTTGGAAAATACCCCGGGAAACCATTTCCCGGGGTGAAAATGATCTATAGTATTAGCATACCAAAAATCATCTCAATCTTCTCTATGGTTTTAGTGTTATACATGTACAAACAGACAGACAGTGATTTCAAAAAATATCTTTTGACCTCTTTATCGATTACGCAATGTATTTATATTAAAATTACCAAAAAATATTCCACTAACAGATGCGACCCTGTAGCAGTATTGTTATTAGTATAGATAACTTTGGGTACATGTAAATAGTTATAATAACAAAATGGTACATATATTAAAAACTAGCCGATACCCGCGACTTTGTCTGCGTTGCTTACTAAACGCGCAGTGTATTTTATGTGAAACTGAACGCGTAGTGCATATAAAAATTGTTGTTTCTTAAAACTTTAATTACCTTAGACTTAATAAAGATATGCAATATTTTTTATTTAGATAAGGGTCAAGTGACAGTGTCAAATATACATATAAAACTTAGGAAACTTCATTGAAAACATCCAGTAGTTTTTCATTGATGCACGCACAGACGGCGGGAAGTATAAAAATATACTTATGCAACTAGTAACACCTAGCTACCACTCTCTCACGGTCACAAAGCGCGACGAGCCACCCGACGGTAAGTGGTCACCGTCGCCCGTGGACGTCGGCGAGACCGACGAGTCGTTTGGCGGCCGACTCGAGCGGGAGGGCGGTAGCTAGCCGGGCGGGCTCAATATAATTAACACCAGTAATAATATCAATGACTTAATAATAATATTGATAATGTAATCCTTACGCGAAGCCCTACCACCAAGCGGGTTGACTTCTGTCGCCTTACGACACCCTGTTCTGCCGGCATGGTATTGGGGGAGTTTTCTAAGCCGCCCCAATAAGGCTAAAAATTGTAATGGCTAATGTTTTTGTAAGGGTCGTAACACAAATGTGAATCGCAAGCTATTTTTCTCCTGCGCCATATTATTTAGTGTACCGTTAGTGCAATTTTACTCTGTGTAACGTTCATAAGGGTTAGGTTATGTACATAGTAGGACAATTTTATATAGTCTTATATTGTAGGAACTAGTGATTCCTTGTTAACATGTTGTATTTAATTGTAATAGTATGCGTAGAGGAGAGATGTATTATAATAAATATTTGACAAAAAATATTTTTTTTCTAATACGATACATGTCTTGAAAACGTTTATGAAACTTGTAGAATTTATGGCGTGTCTGTCTTGTCGGTTGACGGAATAAATTGACATCTGGTGCACACTGCACTCGTTGTCGACGGAGTTATCTGACTATCTGACTCATTGGTTTTACTTTTTGGTAAATAAGAAAATTAAAAAAAAAAAGTAAACTTTCACACTTACAAATAAAATTCGTTTCTGTCATTGTCAAGTTATTTATTTTGTTTGTCTTCGGAAGGGCTTAACCCGATTTTAATGACAATGGAAGGTAGAATAGTTTTGTTGTGTACACTTAGAGTACTTAAAACCAATATAAAAAAAATATTAATATAAAAACAAAAAAATTACCGCGCTGGGTAGCACGATACGCAGTTTAGTAAAGGTATTTTTATTGCTAAAGCAGAAGCGAAAATATATTAAGTTACCACACATTGAAAATAAAAAGAATACCCACATCGAGGAGCTCCCTCCTGTGAGCTCGCCCGGCTCTGTCCCACCGAGCAACACTTGATGCATGATGTCAGTAGTTACCCGGCCGGCGGTCGTTCTCTTAACAATCTACGTAAAAATATTGGAATGTTCACCGTGATGATCTTCGAAAACCTGCTAGCAGAACTACCTTTAAAAGGAGACTTAAGATCCATTTTTCAAAGTAGGAATATTGTTCGAGTAGTCATATCCCTTATTTTATATATATTTATAGTATTCATCTTATACGTATGTATTCTGTATTGTTATTGTTTATATTAAAATAAATCTCGATTTACCGCCTTTGATTTTTTTCTGATTTTCCAAAGGTTGCCCGGCGGAGAACGCTGCCAGCATCAAGTACGCCTTGTAACTTTACTGGATGTATGGTGCAAAAGTTTAAATAAATAAAAATAGTTTTAGGGTTTCGATTACAGTACTAGCGTGTTGTGGGCGAGGCGGTGCACCGGTGCACCGGTTCCTTAGCTGGCACGGCTGTATGACGCGAGTGATCAACAGACGCGCATCCGCTGCGGTGTCCGTACTTTCATGTGATCCGTCTGACTTTTCAAGAACAATTAAATTTCCACAAGGCATAGACCTCATTGACGGCTAGCGGCCCGGCCCGGCTTCGTACGAGTGTACTTTTATTTTTAAACATTTTGAGATATATTTTATCTTGATATGTTCCCTAATATTGTAGAACATTTTTTTGTTCTATCATCAATAGTTTCCGCAGTGTATGCCGTGAAATAAATTTTATAAACAAAGTTTTTTTACATATTGGTTCACGTTACTGAAGTTTTATTAGCAGGGATCCCTTATTTTTTGTGGTATTAAACATAGCCTATGTTATTCAGGGATAATGTAGCATTCCAATAGTGGAAGAATTTTTAAAATCGGTTCAGTATTTTTTGAGTTTATTCAATACAAACATACAAAAATATAAAGCTTTCCCCTTTATAATAATAATAAATACATAAATAAATAAACGTTTAAACACTCACACCCCCGCACTAGGATTCCCTGTGTTGCGGGTGGCATGGACATACAAAATTATCATACACATACACCCATGACCCGAGAACAAACATTTATCTACACATAAATATCTGCCCCGGCCGGGAATCGAACCCGGGACCCCTCGCTCGGCAGGCAGGGTCACTACCAACTGGGCTACGGGGTCGTCAATAATAATAATAACATTGGTATAGATATCCATCCGGAGTAACGTATCTTTCAAACGGTAAGAGAATTATTGAAATAGGTGCCGCGGTTCCGGAGATTACCTCCCCCGTACACACAAGCTCACAAAACTGGCACTCTATCAATATTTGTATAGAGTAGCAAGACTAGCTTTTTTGTTATGTATTAAGTGATGCTCACTGCAATACATAAGTGAAAACCATAACGTAATCGGTTAAGCCGTTTCTAAGATTAGCGCAACACACAAAAATTCTAACAGCTATTGTTTTGTGTTCTATTGCGTTAATAAAGACCTCTAATAATATTTTTTCTCATATATCGTTCATGTACAGAAAGTGATCAATTAGAATTTTTAGCGAGGGGTTTTTCGGGTTCTGGCGCCACTATAAAACGTCGGAACTTTTAGAAGTGTTTTATTTGTACCATACAATAGATTTAACAATTTAAACGTGAAGAAACACAATGGTCTAATTTAAGTATTTTAACGGCGCGCGGCGCGTGCGATCCGATCGTCGCATAGGAGGTCTATAGAGCAACTTATTACATCCGGCGGTGACCGGCGCGGGAGCGATGGGCACCTCGGCATTCTGGTGCGGAACGGCGCTTCTCATTGGTCGCGCATGCGCGATTCGTACCGGCTGCGGTACGACAGTGTTGCCGCGCTACAAATTTTATTATATGTATAAATAGGGGTTAGGACATAAAAAAAACTAGTACACTAATGTTACAATTTTATTCAGTTTTTCAAGAATCACAATCTTAACCTAATCATCACATATCTATTGACTACTTCATATATGTTTACAATTTCAATTAATTGAGCTTTGGTCACACTTTATTGGAATACAATTTAAACATAATAACTTAATGTATCCAAGTTAACTATAGGTAAAATCTTTAACACACGATTTAACAAGGGCACTACGGAGAGAAAAAGATATTATATTAAACTACTCAGTGAAACGAAAGTATGGTCGTACGAAAAGTGTTTTGTATTCCGACTGTGTTACCAGTGGCATATTTTTTTTACTACCAGCAATCTTTCATTATAATTCTTTGAAACAAAATTAAATCAAAATGTTTATTGCGAAATATGTACTTTTCTATATTTAGTCAAGATACAAAAAAATGTTCACATTTTTATATAGAAATGCAATAAATTTGTTTACATTTTGGACATCTAATTATTAATTGGTCCACAGATAATTATATTTACACTGCAACTAATTACCTGTAGTGATTGGAGAAACTTTTAAATTGTGCTGTTTATGATATATATGAATGAACTGTATGCGACAAAATTAAGGAGTTAACATCTGATTGATATTAGTAACGTGGATTACGTGTCCTTTTAATTTTGTATCATAATAGGTATTTTTAACTTAACAACATCCTAGTAGTACGCCATTTCGGTCATTCTTTATCTAATTAAGAATGGCATATTTAATTAACTTTAAAAAATTCACACTCTATTGGTAATATTCATCTTAATTGTCATGACGACCCCGTAGCCCAGTTGGTAGCGACCCTGCCTGCCGAGCGTGGGGTCCCGGGTTCGATTCCCGGCCGGGGCAGATATTTATGTGACAGATAAATGTTTGTTCTCGGGTCATGGGTGTTTGTGATGTGATAATTGTGTATGTCCATGCCACCCGCAACACAGGGAATCCTCGTGCAGGGGTGTGAGTGTGTCAACGTTTATTTATTTATTTATAATCTGTCAAGCGTCAACCTGTGAGCTGTCAACCTGGCAGCTGTCAACCCGTCGACTTTTTGTCCGCTACGGCAGTCCTATGCTTTTGCCGCTTCAATGTAATCAAATCAGCACCTGAATTGGCGAGTAGAGTCGCGGAGGTCCTTTTGAAACTGTGTCCGGTGTAAGACACCGCATCCGGTAGGTTTAGAAATGTCGCAACTTCCCTCGGCACGCTGCCGATCCTGTTGGCGCCGACAACTTGATTGAAACATTTCCCGTTATGATACTTTTGGAAAAATCTACTGCTCTTCGCCGTGGCCACACGCAACGCCTCATACTTCTTGACGACCTTGTAAAACTGTCCGTGTATGGTAAACGTGCGCGGCACCTTGTTCCTAGCGTCCGGTATTTTTACGAGCAACAACTCCCCGTGATTCTCGATGTCTTTCAAACTGACATTGGCCAACTCTTGCCGCCTGCACGCCCCCGCTATGCCGAATATAAGTATAGCCTGAGAAAACGGTGAAGCGAAGGTCAGGTGAGGGAGCCAATTTGGCTTATTTATTTACGGGTTTATTTGCAAATAAATGTAGGGAACGGTTCACGTCATAATTAAGGAAGCTTAAAGCACAGTAACACGCTGCGAGTGTGCAGATGTATAGGGTACTCAATGCCAACGCCCTTATCTCCGAAATAATAACTGTTATGTATCGATAATTAGATTCAAAGGCTCATCGTACGCAAGAAGACACGGTAGCAATAGTAACATTTAGTGAACCACTAGCGGTCACCCATTCGATTATTGACCACACTCGGATACGTTAGTTAAGAGTGCTTCCAGCGTTCGAGAACGCATGTATCATTCACACTCCACTTAAATACTACTTTTAATATTCAACGGGATGAAATAAAAATACACAGAGAGAGAGAGAGAGTGAGACAGATTATTGCCTATTCTTGACGACCTTGTAAAACTGTTGCTAGATTATTTGCTAGTAAATATACAATAAATACAGACCAAGGAAATATTAAAAAATGTAAGAAATCCCGAATAGATAAAAATATAGTAAAAAAAAACTAATAATAATTGCAACATAAAAAATGGTCGATAAGATGTAATTGTCACAGATAAATGTTTTTTTATTTATTTCAGCTGTCGTTTTAATCAGGACGACGTTTTATCTCTGTGCAGGTTATGTACAAAACACAACCAGGTGACATTTTAACCGAAGTGACAGTTGACAGTTCGCTGCCAATATTTAAACCCAGAGAACATGACGTGAAGAAGACGTCATGTTGAGAGTTTGTGTTAATTTATGTTTTTTCCCAAATTCGATCATTTTTTTTACTCATTTGGGTTTTACAATGATCTCTCTCTAATTAAAAAAAATAAAAGCAATATTTAACAACTAAAACGAACCTTTGAAAGTAAGTATTTGTGATCCGGCGCCTCGTTCAGAAACTTCTCCACGTGATCTCTGGTCAACACCTTCGCCTTCTTGCTGATGTAACCATCGGCCTGTCGTTTAATAAACTCCGTTAATTCCTTGTAATCCTTGATGTCGACGTCATCTCTCGACTTCAGGGTGCTTTTGAGCATAGAATAAGTTGACCAGAGTGAAGGTGGCTTGTATTTCGTGCTTAGTTCTTGGAAGTAAGTCATGAGAACGTCTTCAGTAAACGATGCGCTTCTCTTCTGTTTCTTCCATGCGATGAAGTTCGCATAAGCCGTTATGTAACGATAGTGAGAATGCGGCGGCAACGAGTTGTTCTGAGATGCTTGAGCATCGTTTAAAAACTCGGGCGATGTCCATTCCATGTCCAATTCATCACCTAAACAATTCATTCATGCTTTTTCAAATTCAAACACGTCATTCTCACAAGATTTATCAGGTTAGAAAGGGTTAGATTATGGTTTGCCGGGATCGCGGACGAATGCAAGAGCGTACCCTCGAATCCGATCAGGTGTAATGAGGAGCAATTCCCGTGGTAGTTTTATTTAATGGGAGTCTGACATGACCAATCTACCGCGCCTGCGATGATAAATGGTGGCCTGCCCCACAATGAGAAAATTGTAAGGATAAGTCTGATAGAATCGGTTTCAATCTATGGAATGGAACGAGCTGAGATTTAGCTTCGCTTCAGAAAATCTAACGTTTAGAAATACCATCTATTATTATTGCAGAGCTATTAATCGATTACAATTTCAATAGTTTTCTCAATATCATCTGTCAGAACTAATCACATATTAACCAGAACATAAAAACATCTCACTTACCAACATTCTCATCACCACGCTTCATATCATCATTATTTGAAAATTCATCATTGGAGTTAACCTTCTTTGATGTTGAAGTGTTATTTTCTGTTTCATCGCTAACATTACATTCACGCAGACTCGCTAAACTTATATCTTCATCAGAATTATGAACATCACGACTGTTCTCATTATCTATAACCGCATCTCCCTCCGCTTTGATGTAAACTGCGACAGAATCACCATGTAGATTATTTGACAAGGCTATTTCAACATTATTTCCCTGATCATTAGCTTTCGTATTAACATCGTCAACTATACTCTCATTATCATTAATGACTGGATCATTAGTATCATCCTCTATTTTTACATCATCTAAAACAGTCTCTTCATGCAAGTCAGGTATATATTTCCTCCCTTGGTAATCACTTTCATTGTTAGATATCTCGAGTTCAATCATAGTATTGTCATTTCGCGTTTCAAATGCCTTGACTGACACGGCCCGTTCATCTTTGTGTTCATTTTCATTCTTAACATGAATGATATGTAAGTCATAGTTTTCTGTTTTATTTGTTATATTAAAACTAGCAACAAGTCTTTGATCGTTGTTAACAGATTTTATTGTTTCCAATGTTATCTGAAACAATTAACAAAGCTTTATGTAAGCTATCACATACCGTTACTTAAGATACATTTGTTTACATAAATATAATAGACAACTATTCCGGCAACACAACGATTTAAAGACAACACAACTTCACACTTTTCACCAACCATTTTACAGTTACCCAACATCCCCACTATTGGTAATCTACAACTCTCCCATAGATAGCGGTACAATCTTGCATGTTCAACCACGTTTCAATAGACGGCGTTGTCCTCAATTTGTATAAAGTTGCCAACATTCCGGCGATTCGTTTAGTATTAGGGTAGTGTAACCAAAGCAATTGGTTTTGATGCCTGATCTATCCTTGAATCCGCATCAGCCCATCTTACTCCTGACAAGACTTGTTTAACAACGGGCGAGGTCACAACGTTACCACCCCGCTATGGAAATCCATGGGTTCCACCCATTTCAAATCTAACACCACTCATGTAGGAGGTCTTTTCTTTGCTTGGGTAACGTTTGATTCTGAGCGGGTTATGCTCAGAATCAAATGTGGACTGTTCTTGACTGACTTCACGCATTTCGGTTGCAGTGACGGCGAGCTGGTTAAGCAAGCTCCCTACATCCTTTATAGGAGCGCAACTCACAAGCATTCGCTACAGCTTAGTGCCGAGCACTAATCGCTACACAGAAGAAAAAGAAGAGAGGCTTCCTACACAGCGTGCAGCCCCACTGGGGGGGCGCCGGCTTATGTGAGGGAATGTGGGACTCGAGGGAACCCTTCTTGCCTGGGAGTAGTACTCGAGGGTGACAACGGCCCCCTGGTGTTGTTAACTCAGCTGTTTAGCAGAGTGGAAGGGCTTCGGACGCGCACTCTTGATGACAGCTAACATTAACCCCTAGATGGGCGGGGAGGACCGGCCCTAGTAGCCCCCGTGGGAGCGGGCGACCGTCGGGCGACCTGCTGTGCTAGAGCGCGAACCCTCTAAGGGGTGGGAGCGGTCCGTTGTCCGCACTGTCGAACTCGCTAGCAGCCGCGCATCCGTATATATTTATAGTGTGCGAGCGAGATAGCAACAGCTATATAGTTATCTCGTTTACACCTACAGGGAACATATACTACCTTATATTGTTAGATAATTTCCTTTTCACAACACCTTGTTGGCCGGCATCGACGTTACCTTTGGTATCAGATGACGCGCTTGGTTGCTTGTCAGCTGTTGAGAAAAAAAAAACTCCAAAAAAAAATACATAGCCGATGATGTTTCCTAACGAGTTCCAGCAAAAGCATGTGCGCTCGTAAGCTTCTGGTCCTAAAGCGAGCGCAGTTCAGGAGGCGGTGCGCGCAAATAGGGCACAGATACGGAGGCAAGTCGTCCTCGTTGTCTGCCTGCAATGAAGTTGAAAAGTATTTTTATGTTAAACTCCTTCAGCCAAGACGGACCGCTTATAGCCCGACAGCTTATACTGACTGGAAGTATTCCACGCGAGCAGGCGTTGGACGGATAACTAAATTTTTTGAGCGTATTCGTGCGTCAGAGTGGACGATGCAAGTAAATAACGGTCCGACGACAAATCTTAGTCGCTCTTCACCGGTAATCCGCGTTTGTATGATTGTATCAAAAAAAATCATCGTGTTCCGGCTGGGGACTTGAGAGCCAGTACGTTCTTTCTTACCTTCTTCTCATTGCCTGGTCGACAGCGCATCAGTGACACCTTCGGTCTTGCTGATGATGATGCTGATGTGCATGGGCGACGGTGACCACTTACTGTCGGGTGGTTCGTTTTTCCAAAAAAAAAATCTAGACCTTGCCATCCAGTCTAGCAACGTGTAAGGTCACATTAAATTACCCTCCTATACTACCTTCATTTCTTACAATATTTGCTAAGTAATAATCTTCAATGGGGGTATTTTACAAGTTCAGCTATTTTAATACCTCGGCGATCTTGCGGAGGCAGGAGTTGCAATAACGGTCGGCATTCCGTTCTCGGCAGCCAACGAGTGAAGTTGTCTCCCTAGCATTTACAGTGTATAAGTGCATAAATGGTGTGAGGATATAATACATAATCAGTGCAAGGTAATGCTATTTTGTTATTTGGTAGATTTAATATTTAAAGGCCAAATCACAGATATTTATTTATGATATTAATTATAGATATATTTCGTAGTTATAGATTTAATTCTGTCTACAATTTAAAAATAAGATATTGTAGCAAATAAAACTTTGCGTGAATATTAAATAAAGTGGTATTCCCTTCAAACGTCTCCCACTTCACAATCATTTTTAATATGTATTACAAGTACCTATTCACTTCTTATAGTTAAAACATGCTGTGGTTACCTACAATTATAACAACAGGAAGGGTAGATATCAAATAAACTGTATACTATATGATAAGAATGTTAAAGATGTATCTTTCTTACAGAGTGATCCATAACTAAATAAATAAAAAAATACAAACTTCTCACACGGGTCTGTCGCTAACCCCTATATCGCAGCGTGGTGGGGTGCCACTCCACCGTTCCAAACCTCCAAAGAGAGAATCGTGCCGCGGATAGAGGGTTAATCTCTACATATAATCAAAAACAAACTGAACTCTGTACATTAAGGATATACGAGAATAACTACTACCAGGAGCATTTATTACTGCAATAGAACCCAAAACAATAGTTGTTAGAATTTATGTCCGTGTGTCTGTGCGTTTATTCGCGCTACTCTCAGAAACGGCTTAACCGATTTCGTTCTGGTTTTCACTAATGTATTGCAGTAAGCATCGCTTAATATTTAATGTTCAACTCATAGCAATCGGTCCATAAATAAAAAAGTTATTAATCAATATATTTCTAATACACTACGAATAAACATTTTCATTTCATTTCATTAATTAACGGAACGAGATAAACCCAGTCGTAAAACAATGGAGGTGCTATTTCTAAGCGTAAGAGAGTAGTTTTTCCGAAGCGAAGCGAGAGCGGCTTGCTAGTTACTAAATATATAAGAATGACACGTAAATGTCTCACCATCAATCCCGCCAACGTCTCATACGCCCGATATAAATTCTTATGATCTGCCATAGAGTACAGCTTGCAGTCTGTTGCGAAACATATTCGGCATACCTGAAAAAATAATATTACTAACGGAGTTCGAATCGAATACCTCAAAAACATAGCGTTTATCTTTCTACTCGACAATTATTTTAAACGTCGTATTCAATTTTTACTTTACAGCAAACCTCGTATTAGAAATCTCGTACAAAGTACCCCGCGGCCGCTTGCCGTCACGTTAAACAGTGTAGTGTGACTGGCTACTCTGTGACCGCAAGCGACGATGCGCTATTTGTAGCGTGGTATAGCGTCTGCGCCTGCGCACGAACGTCCAACTGCCAGAGTAGGTTTTTCCCCACGCATCGCTGTGAATAACTGTATAACCGTGAAGAATAGCTAGAACTTTTAATTTCAACCTTGACCTTATACTATTGTATTGAGAATTTGCCAAATGTGGTAAACTGCAACAGAACTAATGTGTTCTTCACTACATTTATTATACATAGCTTACATTTAAATTATACAAACTTGCAGGACAGGCATGGTATCTGATTTCAGCTGTTGTTGACCACACTTGGCCATATTTAAGACTTTAGCTAAGAAGTGATCCGAGCAGACCACACTGACGATCAATGAATTCCACCCCTCCTTACCCAGCGCCTTCGGCCATTTCTCACGCGGTAAAGGTACCAATGGTAACCTTAAACAAACATCGGGTACATTTTAATATTTACCATAGTTTAGTACATGTATTATGTTGTGACAACATTTTATAGTTATTACCTATACTAATAATAATTTTTTATAACAGTTTGCACATGTAAATCTAAAAGATTTTGGAAATTTCAACTTATCTGGACGTAAACGACACAAAAACTTAACAATGACAGATTCTGGTAATTTTCAAGATATTTATAGCCTACTAGTGACTTACCCTGACTTCCCATGGATACAATTTACTAATGAAGAAAAGGAGAGTAATTCAGTTGAATTGTTTTATTGAGATTTTCATATAAAAATACCAACATTTCCTATAAATTCTAAAAAATATTAATTCATACAAACCTTGTCCTGACAATTATGAATACAATGAATCAGCCAAATTGGTGGAGCAGTTCTCAAATGACAATATTTTATTAGTGTGGCAATTATACATCAAAATTGAGAAAATACTTAATTCTGGAAAATTATGTTTCTATTTCCATGATTTTTTTCACAAAACGAAGGCATGTTGCTCACTTTATATATAATAATAATATATTTATTTTGAAACAAAAAACATTACAGGTACAAAGTTTCCAAGAAAAACACATTTAGAGAACCTTTTTTCACGTTATAGTAATGGTGCAGTCTGCAGCTCCAACTAGTTTACAAATAAAACCGACTACAATTTGAAGAAGGTGGATTTCTTGATTTCATCTCCTATTTTTCACTTTTAAGAGTGGTATTACTTCTTCAAATTTATTTGCGACAAACCGGGAAGTATACCCTCTCGAGCAAAAAAGGTATTTTCCAAATCTGTTCATGAATTGCGGAATTCTGAGTTAACAAACTTAAAAAAAAACAAACGAATTGTTGGTTGTTATAAACAGAATTCTATTTTAGAAAAACGAAAGAGTACAAGTTAATAACTTTTAAATGTAACTAATTCGGTATAATATAAACTCACATGTAAAACGTAACGCCTACGCCATATGAAGTATTTGAGTTATGGTCACAAGAATAAACTTCGTACAAACTCTCACAAATAAACACAATTTAAGATCTACAATCGGCATGTTCCGATCAGTTTATAAATTACTCTATGAAGTTAGGCGCTGTACAATACATTAATATAAATTATAATCTGCTATTCTGCAGAATTTTTAGTCCCTTTAATTTTAATAAATGCTCAAAATTAATAACAACAAATATGTAAACATGAACAATCTATAGGTCTGTCAATTTGACAGTCGATTAATCATTATTAAACAGACATAATACAGCACAGACTCATGAGGCCTTTCTAGTAAAGCTGTAACGTATCTGTGCTTATTTTCATTTTATTTATCGATTGATTTGACTCATAGTAAAACTACATACTTTGCGTAGTCTGTGCATTGATCATTCTTCCCACCGGAGTAGAGTATGAGCGCGAAAAGCATAACCAAGCGATGTACGTATAAGGGCTGTTATCACCATGAAAATCATGTAAGCAACTCTATACGAATATTATAAAGAGGAAAGCTTTGTATTTTTGTAACTAATAAACTCATAAACTACTGTACTGATTTTAAAAATTCTTACACCATTATAATGCTGCATTATCCCTGAATAACATAGGCTATATTTATTGCCACAAAAAAATAAGAGATCCTTGCTAAAACTTCAGTTACGTCAACCAAGGTGTAAACATGTAAATAGAGGAATGTAAAAAATAAGTTCAAGTGAAGAAAACAAACCCATTACAAATAAATTACTTGAGTACTTAAACTAAAAAAAATAATTTTAATAAAAATGTATATGTTATAAAAAAAGAATAAAAAAGGTTGGCAAATACAAATTTAAAATTGAAAGAAAAACTAGCTGACCCGGCAAACGTTGTGTTGTCATATAAATTATTAATTATGTATATCGCTAATTATAATAATTTTACTAAAAAAATAATATTAATCCCTTAACGCAATGGAGTGTACAATATTTTTTGTTATCCCATCTTTAGCTGGACAAACAAACTGGATGGTTTGCCCACTCGAGAGCATGACACGTATAAAAAACACGGTATGATATGAATTAATGATAATTTTTATTGACAAATGGCGAGCTTAATGCTAACTGCATTCTCTGCCAGCTAACCATTAGGCCAAACAGAAACACACGATGTGCGGCATTATAAGTGAAAAAAGAAAAGAAACTACTAGAATATACATAACTACTAAATAAATAATAATAATAACACTAAACAATTACATATTATGCAAACATAAATATAAATTACATACATACATAACTATATCCATTATAATATAAATATATAACAGATGACGAACAAGTGAGTTACTGATGACGATCCAGTAAATAAGCACGTAACCTTTTCTTAAATGTTAACTTACTAGCGGGTCTTCTAATGTATTCGGGAAGAGAGTTCCAGGTACGGGCGGCCCAAACAGAGAAGGAGTTCGACATGGATCCGGACCGGTGCAGCGGAATAGAAAGAAGGTAAGACTCACTAGAGCGAAGCTGTCGGTCATGGAAGGAACATAAATATTGGAAAAGGGATTTCAAACAATCCGGTGAAAGGGGACCAGAGAGAATCGAGAACAATAAGCAAAGCATCCGAAATCGCCGTCGCTCCCGGATAGGTAGCCATCGAAGCTTAGAACGATAAGAAGATATATGGTCATATTTACGTAAGCAGAAAACAAAGCGAACGGCATTGTCAATGAGACGATCCAGCTTATTTAACAGAGCCTCACTCAGATCCATGTCACACATCACCATAATCGATGATCGAAAGAATGAGCGCCTGAACCAAGTAACCCTTAGTGTCAGTAGGGAGGATGTGTCAAAGCCGATTCAGGGTAGTCAATGAGGCGGTCACACTGCGGCAAACTTCGGTTACCTGTTTATCACAATTAAGATTTTTGTCAATAAATAGGTATAGCAACATGTTTGACACTCGTGCAGACAGGTGCCACCGATTGAACTTCAAGCTTAGCGATTTGGCGTGGACTTCCTACAATTATCGCTTGACTATATTATTTAAAAAAAATGTATTTTTTTTTAAGTCGGCTTAGATTTTTTTAAAGCTTTTTATCTTCGACTACAATAATTTTTTACACTTACGATGTGCTCGAAGGTAAATAAATAAATCTCAAAATCGTATATTAAAGATTGTAATTTAAAACTGAAGTTTTACTCTTAAGCAGTGAGTTCTTACAGTGGAAATAGATTAATTATCAATTAAATTACAATATTATCTGTTAACACATGAAAATGAAAGTAGTTTTTATTTCTCAAATAAATATTTACACTACAATTTCTTCTGTGAGGGCATCCTTTTAAGTAAATATTTACCTGTGCCAAGATGCCCCGCACTTTGTCAATATAAGTTTTACATAAATTACAATTAAACTAAACAATACCATTTTCTTAAAATAATAGAAAATAAGAAGCTCTAGTTTGTAATTAGAGTTAGTGTGTGTGTTTATGTGTATGCATGCGTATTAGTTATGTATTTGAGAGTTCATTCCATTAATGTAATAATGTGTATCACAGTTTTAATTCTTAATATTAAAACAAATAACTATTTTAACAAAGCTTCAGTTTCTGCATAGTTTATTGTGAAAAGCCAGTTTGTTACTTCTTGTTTAAGGTGATGAGGATGCATCTTAATAATACATATGCAAAAATCTAAAAAATTATTTCAAATCCTTAACTGTTAAAATAAAAAATATAAAAGTACCAATAAAATGAAATTATAAAATTCCCTGTATCTTAGTGAGGATTAGTAATTTTGATATATCCAGGTATTTTCTTTCATATATATCACCAAGAAACGCAAACTGTATTTTATTTTGCTAAAAGAAACGTTCGAAATTTCAATATTTGAAAATCGCTTTGAACGAATTAACGGCTCGTTGACTGTTTTACCGACATGCGCTGACGTAGCGGTTGGATTTTGATGCAAATAATAATAATAACGAATAATATTATTACATAACTATCCAGCTATCCTCGCTTCGCTTCAGAGAAGCTACGCTTTACGCTTAGAAATGGCATGTGCATTCTTTTAGTACTGAGTAGTTTTCGTTCTGTCAATTAGGAATATATTAATTTATAACGTTGACGACCTCATAGTCCAGTTGGTACTGACCTTGCCTGCCGAGCAACGTGTCCCGGGTTCGTTTCCCGGTTGGGACAGACATTTATGTGACAGGTAATTGTTTGATCTGGGGTCATGGGTGTTTGTGATGTGATATTCGTGTATGTCCATGCCACCCGCAACACAGGGTAACCTAGTGCGGGGGTGTGAATGTGTAAACTTTTTTTTTATTTTAAACTATTGATTCACTATTATTTGAAAAATTATGCTGCCACTTGAAACAATAATTCCAGATTTCCATAATGTATATATATCATACATAATTATATATATAATATATTATAATTCAAATATAAAAGAGTAAAATGGGTTAAACACATTATAATATCGAAAGCACTTATTAACAAAGCAAAAGGTAAATATTTGTAAAACAAAGGAATTTGTAATATACTAACAGTATTTGATTCGATCAACATAAAATAATAACGAATGGAAATTAATTTAAAAGTTATACAGTTTAGGAATAGCAAAAGTGTCCAAGACTACTTTCCTAATCCTTTAAACGGCAATCTTGTGAGAATTACTTCGTGTCACTTGAATGGAGATTCAGAGCATTGAACACATCAACGCAGGAGCAGCGCTTCGTCCGGTGTCTGACTCGCTTCTGAACCTATGAGTGGTTTTGCACGTGTTTTTATACTAGTTGATTGAGAGTGGGAGTGTTTTAATTTGCCTCTGCCCGTTGTTTTTGTTTTGTTATTGAGTACTACCCGGTGTTTTAACTTATAATGCGCCGATAAATATACATCTAATTAATATATGTTAAAAACTACTATTAGGGGCCTTTATCTATACTAATAAATAAACTTGGAGTGTCTGTTTTTTCATATTAAAATTACTTTTTACTACATCCATATGAATGTATATACGGTACGTATACCAAAATAACTTTTTTTGCAATTTTTGTCTGTCTGTCTGTTTGATCCGGCTAATCTCTGAAACGGCTGGACCGATTTTGACGGGGCTTTCACTGGCAGGTAGTGGATGTAATAAGAAGTAACTTAGGCTACTTTTATTTCTACTTAATAACTTTTTTGTTAAATTCCACGAGGACGAATTCGCGGGCACAGATATTTAATGTAAACTGTAAAACTAAAAACTCAAAACCATAGTTATTAGAATTTTTGTCTGTTTGTCTGTGCGTCTGATCACGCTAATCTCAAAAAAGGCTTAAAATATTTCGTTCTGTTTTTCACTGCTTTATTGCAGTAAGCGTCACTGAATATTTAAAGTTCGATTCATTTGAATCCGTGCATAAATAAAAAAGTTATGAATTAATATATGTATATATCTAATTCACAGAACGTGAAAAACTTAGTCCTAAAACAACGCATTTGTATATTTTTACGTGATAGTCATATCTAGCTCTTTCAAAACTCGCATGGTGGCGCCGCGTCGAATTTCCTACCAAATCTTTTGACTGATTGAAAACAAAATATTCGGTGTGTGAACGTTATAAGTCCAGTAAGATAAGTCATTACAAGTCGTTTATCGTCATAAACAAATGTCCCTAATTCCCATTATATGGCAGGCGGTCTCATTCGTTAAAGAACTTTGAGTATTATATAAAATACTTGTAAACGGTGTGATAACAAATGTGTTTTTAGAATGTACTTGGAACGGAACCTTCTTTACAGATATCGCAAAGATACGGTAGAATGTATTCTTAAATGATATTTTAAAGTACTTTGGTGATTAAACGCTTTGTTACAAACAGTACAGGAGTATGGTTTCTCGCCAGAATGTATTCTTAAATGTCGTTTTAAATTAGTTTGATCATTAAAGGCTTTGTTACATACAGTACAGGAGTATGGTTTCTCGCCAGAATGTATTCTTAAATGATATTTTAAAGTACTTTGGCGATTAAACGCTTTGTTACAAACAGTACAGGAGTATGGTTTCTCGCCAGAATGTATTCTTAAATGATATTTTAAAGTACTTTGGTGATTAAACGCTTTGTTACAAACAGTACAGGAGTATGGTTTCTCGCCGGAATGAATTCTTAAATGATATTTTAAAGTACTTTGGTGATTAAACGCTTTGTTACAAACAGTACAGGAGTATGGTTTCTCGCCAGAATGTATTCTTAAATGATATTTTAAAGTACTTTGGTGATTAAACGCTTTGTTACAAACAGTACAGGAGTATGGTTTCTCGCCAGAATGTATTCTATTGTGAATTTTAAGATTATTTAATTTAATAGTTTTATAATGACACTTATCACAAGGGAAAGATATATCCGCGGCGTGTGCTCTCAAATGACTGTTCAAATACTTTTCACTGTAAGTTTCATAAGGACATATTTCACAGGATATAGTTTTGTTTAATGCGTATTTGTGAACTTTGATTGTTTCAGGATTAGAGTTAACAGGTGCTCGTGTCATGTTATCATTGAATATAACTTTATCAACTGCTTTTAGGGTTTCACATATAGGACCTTTTACCGAGTCTTTACCAGATATCAAATTATTACTATTTAATTCAAAGAGTTCAATAGACTTCATAGTTTTAGACGGTTTATTAACGCCGTTATGTAAGTTTAATTCTACTGCTTTAGTGTAAGAAGGTTTTAAATCTGTTGTGTTCTTAATACTCATACCGGACTTTTTATTAATTGCATGTTTGTTAATCAAATTTTTGCTTTTTCCTCTATGTTGTTTCCTTACTGTTTTGTTAGACTTGTCAAGTAATACATTTTTCGATATTATTTCACTTTTTGGATTTTTTTGTGAATACTTAAAATTGTATTGTTGTTTGTCTGAAGGTGACGGGACAATCTTCTCTTTAACTGTTGTAGATTTTATTGATTTAGTGGTCCCTGTAATAAAAGTTGTGATAAATTTTAAATTTCAAGTATTTATCATATACTCGTTCACTCATAATACTTATTACATTGATGTGTTTTTAGAATATTAAGACTTAAGAAAGTTATCTATTAATTTTCACCGTATTGGGGCAGCCCAGGGCAGCCTCCCCCCAATCCCATGCTGGCAGAACAGGGTGTTGTGAGAGGCTTTTTCAATATTATTGTTATCTTGCCGTGAAGCCAGCCTGGCTAGCTACCGTTCTCCTACTTAAGTCAGCCGCCAAACGACTCGTCGTGTTGCGACAACTTTTACTATTACTGATGTCCACGGGCGACGGTGACCACTTACCATCAGGAGGCTCGTCTGCTCGTTTGTCGGCTATTTACATAAAAATAAATTCAGTTACCAACCGTTTAATTTAACATACTTTTAAATCACTTAGCCGAACTGACCGCGGCGAGATTTACATTAAGCTTTCTGTGGAGCAGTATACGCAAGCTCGACCCAAAGCAAAAAAACTCCTCTGACTGCATTTACCCATTAGACTTACTCAAAGAGAGAGAGTTCACATCAGTATATACTAATGTACTTTGTGGTTCACATTTTGCTATCTCTCTTGTACCTTTACTTACTAGATGGCGCTACAAGTCGAGCGTCATCATATAAATACCCACAGACTGTTTACACCTACCCACTTCCGATTCTGCTCCCGTAGCAGACGGACCCCTCCGACATACTCTTGAGTAAGTCATCTCATTTTCGACTGCATTTCTGTGTCGTCGATACCGATCGACCGCGACTTATTTGTTGCCTTTTAGTGTCATTTTGTGTTGGCATCAACTAAGTTTTCGTTTCGCGTTTGAGTTGGTGGATACCTAACGGTGACAACGAAACCAACTAGCGTTGACCCGGTGCGCTTCTCAGTCCTCCCGGACTGAGAGAAACCCCCGACCCCACTGCACTGGGCCTTCCCAGGGTGACGGTTAGTGGCTATTTCCGCTAGGGATAGTCACTGTTTTCGTAGTGTCGCTCGTTCCATCCTTGTTTCTAGATTCCGTTTTTCGTTCTCGAGACTCTCCCTGCCGCGGCAGGGAGGATTGCTAGGAGGATGAATCCATCCGAACTAGGGTTCCTACGTCGCATCCTCGAAGTCTTAGCTCCACTCATTAAAGCGCCTCTCGATGAGAAGGCAGTCATCCAGGCTCTCTCGATAAAACCACAACCACAGACTGACTCACCCGCGTGCCCTGACGCCTCACCGGCCCACAACGTCGAATTCTCCGAGTCCCATTCAATCTTGTCGCGTAAGCGTCCGATCGAGTCCGATCGCTCGCTAGGGTTATCCGACGACGGTACCGTCACGCCGTCGCAGTCCGATGACCAGGCCTTCCAGCCGGTCGAGTCCAAGCGCACGAAGCGCCTAACAAAACGTGCCGCGAAGGCGTCCGCAGAGGGAAAACCTTCCCTTCCCTCCCAACCAGTCCCGCTCATGTCCATCGAGACCAGCGCCCCGTCCTCGTCCAAACAATTCCCTCCTCTCAAACCAGCATCTCGATGCTCACCCGTCCCTCCCAAAGTCAAGGCCCCGCCACCGGTATTTGTCCGGGACAAGTCTATGTGGCTCAAAGTCACCCAGCTGTGCGCCCACAGCAAAGTTTTTTACACTCACGCCCAAGTAGTTGGCGAAACAGTCAAAGTAACCTCTCCAAGCACTGAGGTTTTCCGTGCCCTTACGAGGCTTCTCACATTAAACAAAATCCCATACCACACCAACACTCTTCCGGAAGAGCGCAAGGTGCGAGCCGTTCTCCGCGGAGTCCCATTCGAGCTTCCTAATGAAGCTATCCTCGCCGATTTAGTCGCCCAAGGTCATCCCGTGGAAGCTGTGCATAAAATGTACAGCAACACGGGTAGACAGTATCCACTGGCTCTTGCCATTTTATCAAACACGCCCGAGTCCCGGAACATTTTCCGGGCCGACATGACCATCTGTGGTCTTTCATTCATTAAAGTAGAGCCCCCGCAAAGACGCGGCTTCCCCGATCAATGCCATCGCTGCCAGCTTTACGGCCACGCAGCGGCGAACTGCTCCGCCAACCCCAGGTGCGTTAAGTGCCTGGAGCCCCACAGCACCAAAGAATGCTCGCGCACACGCGACTCAGAGTCGCCTCCGGCCTACGTTCTCTGCGGCCAAGCCGGCCACCCGGCCAACTACCGTGGCTGCCCTAGAGCTCCCCGACCTATCCCATCCAGGACTGTCGCTTGGAAGTCCTGGAGAAATACCCAATCTGGCCCTCCGCCGAACACCGACGCGAACTTCCCTCCTCTGAGGACGCCTATCGCACCGCCTACACCCGAACACTTTAATTCGTGGAGACGTACCGACATGACCACGACTACTGTAGCTGCTCCCCGTCCCGCCCCGGCCGCCCCGCGCGACCGGAAACAGGCCGAACCACGCGTTAGCAACACCGCGCAACCAGAGGGCAAGTCGTCCCTAGCTATGACGTCAGCTAGTCTATGACGTCATCCGAAACGTCGACATCGCTGAGATCTCCATCCTGGCTCGCAAGATACGGGCGGCAACAACACCACAGCAGCGCCTTCTAGCGCTCGCTGAGCACAGCCATTTATTAACGTCGTTATAATGGCTCAAGCACTTAGTGCGCCTTCTTGTCACTCCGGTCGTACCAAACCTAAGGGCATCTCGCTCATCTCATTCAACACTCGCGGCCTCCGCAACAACATCCCTGAATTAAAGGAATTCGTTCGCAACAACGCCACAGACTTACTATTAGTTCAAGAAACGTTCTTAAAACCCGCCCACACCAAGGGTCTATCAATTCCCGCGTACAATCTTATACGTAACGACAGACAAGACAGAACCGACAGACGCCCCGGCGGCACCTTAAGCCGCGCAAGCGGTGGCACCGCCATTTACTTTAGAAAGTCGCTCCACTGCTCCCATATTGAGACTCCGACACTCACGAACTTAGAAGCCACTGTTTGCAAGCTAGGTATGACTGGGCATCCGTCCCTGATCATAGCCTCGGTTTATAATCCGTCGGGAACTCCGCTTTTAAACTCAGACTTAGAGGCCCTACTCTCACTAGGAGACTCGGTTATTTTATTCGGAGATCTTAACTCCAAACACACGGACTGGAAGTGCCGATCGACCAACGCGAACGGAGTCAAACTTAGACAATTCGTAGAAACACGGGACATCGATGTCCTTTGTCCTTCCTCCCCTACGCATTACCCGGATAACGCGCTCCACTCTCCGGATATCATCGATCTCGCGTTAGTTAAAGGAGTCGCGCTTAACTTAAGAGCGATCGAAACGCTCCACGACTTAGGTTCTGACCACCGGCCGGTCTCGCTCAAATTCGGGCCTTATGCCACCGATCCAACCACTTCTTCTAAAACCTTCACCAACTGGGAAGGATATAAAAAATCGCTTGTATCAGGTCTCGATGCCGGCGGCTCACCACTGGCTACCATCAACTCAGAGTACTTCGTCAATACGGAAAAGATTGACTCAGCGGTCAACTCCCTAACACACTTAGTTCAAAGATCTCTCCGAAACAACGAGCGTGTAGTCTAGGTGCCAAACCGAAAACTACCACTCGATGTCAGGAATCTAATTCAGGCCAAGAATGCGGCCCTTAGAAGGGCCGCACTCTACCCCACTCCAACGTACAGGAGACGTGCCAACGCTCTCCAGCGACGTGTTCGCTCTCGACTTGCCGAAATGAGGAACTCCAATTGGGACTCCCTCATGGAGGGAATCAAACCCTCCCATCAGGCGTTCTACAAGGTGGCGAAAGCCCTCCGTGTAGGCGCCCAACCCCTCACCCCGCCTTTATCACGCCCCGATGGCAGTATCGCCTTCGAAGACGTCGATAAAGCCGAATGTTTCGCTGACAGCATAGCTTCACAATGCACACCCAGTTCGCAACCATGCGCTCCTTCACATATAGAATCAGTAGAGGATGAGGTCCGTAAAAAGAACTCACTCCCAGTCACCGCTGAGCCCATCGTCGTTTCCGTTGACGAAGTCCAAGACATCATCCGGGGTCTTAAACCCCGCAAAGCACCAGGAGCCGACGGCATCTCTAACGTCGCGCTTAAACACTTCCCCGAGCAGGTTCTCTCTCTTTTAGTTCTCATCTTCAATGCCTGCTTGCATCACTGCTTCTTTCCAACCGCTTGGAAGGAAGCAATCGTTATAGGTATTCCTAAACCCGGGAAACCGTTAAACATACCGTCCAACCACCGCCTCATCAGTCTCCTCAAGGCTATGGGGAAAGTATTCGAACGCGTCATACAGACTAGACTGAAGAACCTTATTTTTTCAGTAGGCGGTCAACCCTTAATCATCCCTCATCAGTTCGGTTTCCGTGCCAAACACTCGTGCCCTCAGCAAATCCACCGTATAGTGGAATATATTCTAAGCGGTTTTTATCCCAAACGGAAACGTACAGTCGCGGTTTTCTTCGACGTTGCCAAAGCTTTCGACAAAGTTTGGCACGAAGGACTCCTTCTCAAACTCCACTACCTAGGTCTGCCTGATCGCGTTATTCGATTGGTCGCTTCCTACCTTCAAAACTGTTCCTTTCGCTTTAGACACGAAGGTGTACTCTCTTCCCCACGCCCGCTAGCGGCTGGGGTACCAAAGGGCTCGGTACTAGCTCCATTATTATTTCTAACGTACGTTAACGACATTCCCATTCCGAAAAACGGCGTACAACTATCGTTATTCGCAGACGACACCGCCCTATATTATCAATCACGGGAAATAGATTCGGTCCTCTCCAGACTCCAACACTCAGTAGACGAGTTAGGAAAATGGTTCACCAAATGGCGAATCAAAGTCAACGCAGACAAAAGCACCGCGGTATACTTTCATTTCAAACCTAGACGCAGACACGACGAACCTAACATCCGGCTGCTAGGCGCCCCTGTCCCGTGGAAAACCACAACCAAATACTTAGGAGTAACACTCGACTCCGGACTGACATTCAGACCGCACATATGCAAAGTCACCAACTCCGCCAGATATTATATGGGCCGACTCAACAATCTGTTGGGAAGGCATAGTAAGATGTCCCTCAAAAACAAGCGAACGCTCTATAAGGTTTGCATACGGCCGGTGATGTCATACGCCGCCCCTGTTTTCGCACACGCCGATCCCAAAATCCTTCATCCCATCCAAGTTGTCCAAAACATTTTTTGCAGGAGAGCAACCAACGCCCACTGGTGCGTGAGGAACGCCTACCTGCACTTCGATCTCCAGCTTCCGACCATTCAAAAATCCTTTAAAGATTATTGCACAACATTTTTTAAATCCTCAGAGGAACATACTAATCCACTCATCAGACAGGCAGCGGACTACACCGCCCCTAGTCTTACAGGCCGCCAAATCCGGCGGCCAAGAAACGCTTTCACCAATCCCCCTGACAAGATATCTTCTGACTTGGACCGCCGCCTGGCAGCCATTGTCAAGAACTCAAACAGTATCAGTTAGTAGCGTCCTTAAGATGCCTCATAGTCTCACCATTCGACAACACCTTAAGTGTTAACAACAAGCGTATGCTCCCTCGGGAGTGCCGCTAGCACCCTTTCCTTCTCTAAGGATGGGTCGCTTCAGATGAAGGCTTAGAGGCCACAAGGCCAAAGCCAACTCGGGTGGTGTTTAGTGGGTAGGCCCCTAGGTTTTTCGGGAGTCCCACATAACCAGCGCAGCCGGCTGCGTTGGTATGCTAGGAGCATTCATCACCCCCCTCCCGCGCTTTTCCGGAGGGTAGCCCATTTTCCATCTTTTGGGCGCAAAAAAAAAAAATACACCTACTGCACCTCTTTACCGCGATGTTAAGTATGTTATTAATTCTTTTAAATTTTCAATAAAACGCAATGAAACAAACTAACCATATTCGCAATGTCTAAAAGCTGGTTGCCACAACTGCTATAACGGGTATGAAGGTTTGGGATGTTGACTGAGTACACTTAAGCATTAGTACCAGTACTCACCTAATTTTTCCGCAAAACTTGTCGGAGCGTTGTACCTCTTCAAATCAACTCCCAAACGGTTAGCGAACTCGCTGCCGTAGAACACCAACAACTCAGTAAATCGCGGTATAATTCTTGTTGTCCTATAATAAGTGGTGGTCATAAAGTATAGATTTATGGAGATATATGAAACCAATCTGCATAGCCTGGAATACAGGCGCAGAGTTGCCACCCTCTCAGTCTTCTACATAGGTCACACTAAACGTTTCCAGAATTGGACACTTACATAAACAATATTTAAAAAGTTATTACTACATTTAAAAATGGAACTCTTTAGCCGTAGAATACAGGTTGTTTCATCACATTGTCAATTATTTTCACACTGTGGCGTCATTTTAAAAATTGAGTGATTACAATAAAATGCATTTAACTCGGGAAAATTTTCGTTGCATGCTTTTTACGATTTTAAGTATAATTTGACAGCTCAGCAGAGCCTCATTCGGCTTCAGTCTGCTTTTGGCGAAGAAGCACCATGCAAGACAACTATTTATAGGTGGTTTGCGGAATTCAAATGCGGTCGTGTCAATTTCCATGATGAAATTCATAAGGGTCACCCGTGTATTGCTGTGAACCACAAAGACATAGATGCTGCGCGCCGTATGATCGAAAGACAGGCATGTGACCTACCATGAGATCCGGACTTTGGATATAGGAATGAGTCAAATACAGCCAACCCCACACAAATATTTGGGTGTGAGAAAGCTGTGTTCTCGATGGATCCCACACAATTTGACTGATGCTCAAAAAACGGACCGCATCACTTCGTGCCATGCTATGTGTACGGTTTTCGTACAAAGCATTTATTGTGCCGACTGCACATTTCCGCCATCGAATCAGTTCACGAAAATATCGCGACCGCGTATAACGTGTGCTCAATATCATTCGCAGTTCATCAATGTCATCATATTTTATTACATCAATTTAATCAATTAAATTCAGTGTATAATTAAATCAAGTTTCATTTTAAATCTCACTTGATGTGTGATGTGAACCGTACACTATGTTTGCCTGATACAACAAAGGGGCTTCAAATTTGGTGTGGGACATAGTAACAGTGACGAAACATGGATTTATAGCTACGATTCCAAAACAAAGCAGCAATGAAGCGTATGGGTCTTTTGATATGAGCCGAAACCAACCAACGTGGTGCGTGTGAAAAGTGCCTCGAAGCGGATGACTGCTTGTTTTTTTATAAAACTGGACACGTAGCGACTGTTGCTTTAGAAAATCATCGTACCGTGAATAGTGACTCGCACACGACCATTTGTTTACCGAAAATTATTGACAAACTCTGTGAAAATAACTGAGTAATAATAATGAGTTTTTGAAGGCGAAAAACGTTCAACTTATGAGTCATCCGGCATATAGTCTTGGTCTGGCACCATGTGACTTTTTCTGTTCCCAAAAATCAAGAACCAATTACGCGATCAACGGTTTTCATCACCAAAAGACGCTGTCGAACAGTATGAAAAACGTGTATCTGACGTCACCACGGAGGTTTGGCACAAAATGTTTTCAAAATTGGTTCAATCGTATGAAAAAATGCATTGACGCAAAGGGAGAATATTTTGAGAAACAATAAATTAATTTTTGACCATTAATAGTATTTTTATATTATTGATTCCGGAAACTTTTAGTGCACCCCACGTATAAGATACATTTTGGAGAGTGTGCTTTTATCCATAGAACAAGTCGACGTATGAAGACGTGTCCATCCTTATGTAGTGAACGTACCACCTGCGCGGACGGCGCAATTGGCGTCGTCATTCGTCATCCGTCGTGCGCATTGCAAAGACTGGAATAACAGTATGTAGAAATGTACTCTGTGAATTGGAATAACTTGCCCGCGTCTGTGTTCCTTACTACGTATAATGTGGGATATACATACTTAACATTACCAAGCTTTTATCGTGTCATACGGAGTAACGGTAAAAAAATCTGTACGTGTAATCTTAACGCGCGATTCACGTAAAACTCAACAGTATATACCAGTCTCAATTTTTAAACAATTTTCACTCAGAACCAGCACCAAGAACAAGGAAGTTGACTTGTAAATATGAAATGACGGAGCCCTCTTACCACCCGAAAATATTTAACGTAAAATTTATGTAATATTAATATTTTATTTTATTTATGTAATATTATAAAATTTATGTAATGTAACGTAAAATTTATATAATAATATAACGTAATTTAAAACAAATAATAGAATAAAAAAATTGAAGTCAGTTCCTGCTTAGGACAAAAAATATTTAGCTACTTTTTATTAAATTTTGTAAATTTTGAACAACATGTATATATGTAGTGTTAAACTAATAGTAGTAATTTAAAAATCAGTATTGTTCTTCATCTAACTACAACGCCATATAGGCAAAAATATTGGTACTAAAACATATGCCGCTGTATTAGTTTAACTAAAAAGTATCGTAGTTTCGGTCGTGTCGACAGATGTCACAATGAAAGCTTATCATAAAATTAAATAATCAATTATTTACACGTTACCTGTAATATATTTGCCCCCGGTATTGGTACGCGATGAGGTTCTGCTCGCACCAGTGCCGCGAGCAGTTCACGTACCGCATCCAGTTGGACCGCCGCGGGTCGCCCGCGTCGACCACGTGCGACGCCCTGTTGTCGTTGTCGTAGATCTAACGGTCGACGACATGTTATTGCCGCGACGGTCTCGACCCGACTCGTGTAATGTATGTATATTGTGGGAGAGCGTAGAAAAATTATTGTAACATAGTAATATGTTGTTGAGGTGTATATCTGTCTCAGTCTCTCATACAAAGAGATGGTAACAAAGAAAGAGAAACAGTCAGTTTGTCAGTAAAGTTTATAAAGTTACAATGTAACTTTTGTTAATATATACATATACACAAAAACTGAATCCGTCAAACAAATAATAATTGTTAATCCTACTAATATTATAAATGCCAAAGTTAGTGAGGATGGATGAATGTATGTTTGTTACTCTTTCACGCAAAAACTACTGATCGGATTTAAAAAGAAGCTATTAACAATTTGCGCAACACGAAGTCCAATTTGAATTTGGTGTTTTGATTTATAGCGTTAAACAAACATTGTCTAATTTTAATTACAACTTACTAAGTTGATTGATTTATCGTTAAATATTAAAAGTTATTAGAACTATCTACCTTCACTTTCTACATTCGCCTGCGCGCCCTCTATGTGTGTCGAGAATTTGTTTACTGTTAAACCCATCCTTGATGGAGAGAGGGGATTTATATAATGGGCAGTTGTGATCTAACCGTCGGCCGATACAGAGGTCGCGGTAGACAAGGCGGAGTTGCGCATTAAATGAACGTGTATTTTGAGTATTAAGTGAAAAAAATATTATATTAAAATTGATGAGACACCAAAAAACAATCAATCTTAACTCCCTCTGGATTGTACATATTTAACTAACACATATTGTAGACACTAGCTAGTCGAGATCTCGTCGTGTTATTACACGATAACATGAAACATAGCTTGGTAAATAAACAGTGCATACCTGCCAACAGTACATGGAGTTGATCTGATCGTTTCGCTGTCCCCTGTAGGGGCCGAAGCGCACGCCGCGAGGCAGCGTGAGCGTTGTGAACACCCCTATGCCTGCCCCTAATCATGGTTTTTATGTAATATAACAATCTTTTTAAACAAGTCTTACGCACGGTGTACTATTTAACTACAGATAGACGACGCCACGTCATATCGCGTCACATCTGAACAATTGATAGCTTTACAAGAACATGCGGCTGTTTTATAAATAATATTTTAAGTCATACACAATAAAATCAAATATGTAGCTATTATGCGCCACCTCACGAACCGATGATCGACTTTACGCTATATTACACAATTCGGACAAACAGATAAACTACCTTAGTTTCTATATATTTATATTGTTTAATGGGATACATGCACATACATACTCATAAACTAACGTTTTTAGGGTTCTGTAATCAAATGGCTATAAGCAGAACTACTTTTTCATCCTGTTACGAGAACATTAGCCCCACCGGCTTTCTGTTAAGTGTACTACAATTTTGGTACATGACCGGTGTAAAAGATAAACCATATTATTGGGTGGGTTGTTTACTTGGGTGGAGTATTACTAGTACGCAGCGACAGAATATTGGCAGTAGTTTGATTACCCCATCAAAAAAGCCAAGTTAAACAGATGTTGTATTCGCAATACTCGACTGTTGTTGTCCTAAGTTAAGATTGGAAAATAAAACAAAACCAATTTCCCGGCACCCGATCGCAAGGTCACTCTACGCCTGAATCCAGAGACTTACTTAAAGAAATTAAAAAATCAAAAGTCCAGCCGTTTAGGAAAAGTTCACTGACGGGCACACGTATTTATATATATTCAAAAATATTTTATTTGATTTACATATAATATTATGTTTTTCAATAAAATAATTAATTTATATTAGATGTTCTCGGTGGTCACGTCAGAGCAGGACGCGATCATTTATTTATTTAGGTATTTTGTAAATACACTTACGCACGTCAATCTTTGCTTCTACCACCGTTTCGAAAAGATGCTTTAACATTGAGGAGAAGAAACTGCGAAAGAACTCCTCAGCACATCTTTTAAACAACACATGTCAATTACAAAAGTGTAAACCTGTGCGGAGCTGGATTCGACCTTATTATTTTCTGGCGTCCTTGTCAATAATATATTCATCTAAATCATAACATCCTCTACCTACAAGCTGTGCTTTAACGCGTCTCCCAGGCGGTAGCAGTGTTAAAACTAGCACTGAACACAAGGATGAGAGGAGCGAGGATCTAACCTGGAATGATGGAGTGGGCAAGGTGTAGGAACGCGTGAGGAACGGTGAGGGCGGCGCGCGGCACGATCGCCGGTACTGAGTGCTTCGTCGGTACCTGGGGTGCCGTTACTGAGATGTGTACTTCATATTAAAGCAAGATACGCTAAGAGACATTTCGCGCTGCAAATTACGTTCTGATTGACCTCAACTGGCAATGCAAAAAGTATTTAATATTTGTTTATTCATGTTTCACCAACAGTTGTAACATTCAAATTGATACTATCAATCTTGAAGTTTGTTGAAAACAATACACAAAAAATTAACTTGAAAACAAGTATCATAATGACAAAAATAAATATTAATAGAAAATTATCCTACGTCTAAATGTGTACACAGCTTTACCAAAAATAGGTCGTCCAGATTAAATTAGATTAAAATATTAAAAATAAAAAGAACCACATTTCACAGTACTTATTTCGTAAATTAAACTAAACACTAGAGTAATATCTGAAAGATTTGTATTCAAACGCAAGAAGGTTCCAGACGAGACTAATTTATTTAAAAAAATAACAATGACGGTGGTTGACGAGTAATATATCTCCTACCCTCATATGTCAATACACTACAGTATCGATGTCGGTGGATTCCCTACATATGTTCTAGAGCTTGGGCATTTAAGTAAACGTCAGTGACACCTACGTTATACACATACAAGGCTCTGTTATTACAGAACTAAGTCATCGACAAACATTCAAAATACAAAATGCTTCTACATCTTCCATTCAAATGATGTGACAGCGAAGTTCGTCGAAGTGCGCGCATTGTATCAGAACTACGCAGCGTGCATACATTTTCATTATTATTTTTATTTTTCGATGTTTTAATAAAAATAGTTTAATTGTTCGTTAATAGGTGGCGTTGTTACTAGTAGCCTGGACCATGCTGATGAGGTTAGTTTGTAGATTCCATACAAGGAATGGTAATATTATGTTTGATAGATTAAAAGTTTGTATAGAAAAGTTTCGTCGTATTAGCGCGATTTAGACCACTCCCCCCAATCCCATGCCGGCAGAAAAGGGTGTCGTAAGAGGCGACAGAAGCCGGCCTGCTTGGTGGTAGGCTTTCGCGTACAGATTATATTATCAGTATTATTATTAAATCATTAATGTTATTAATGGTATTATTATCCTTCCGTGAAGCCTGCTTGGCTAGCTACCACCCTCCCGCTCCAGTGTTCCAGCTGGGGGCTGGAGAACCAGTACTTCCAATTTTATTCTTTCTTGGCCGACAACGCATAAGTGAGTAACACCCGATGTGTTACTATTAATGTCCACGGGCGACTGTGACCACTTACCATCGGGTGGCTCGTCTGCGCGTTTGTCGGCTATTAACATAAAAAATCTCCTTGTAAATATGTTACATTTGTTATAAGTCTATAAAAACAATTTGTCTTTACTTCCAGTTATTATGTAAAATCAATTCCATCAAACATGAAATAATAAAAACTGTCTCAAAATAAGTTTCCTTTCGTAAAGTGTTTTCAGATTCTGCTTCTTACCGAAATCATTCGGAACGGTTACAGTTTATTCGTTTACGGTTCGGATATATTTAAATGTGGGATATCCGATGGTTCCCGTTCCCGCCCCGGTCGCGCAACTCCAGCACCGCTCACCGCTCACCTTGTCATCGGGAACGACGAGCAGCGGCCCGTGGATGGAGCAGTAGTCGTAAACGAAGTCACCGCAATCGGTACAGACTGACAACGGACACATTTATTATTGTAGAGGACCAATGCATAGGATTGTTATATAACTATAAATCTACCCTCGCAGCGCAGGAAACCTACGGCTTACGTTTATAAAATATAAGGTGCTGTTTTTTTTACGGAGGGATTTTTCGATATTTAACTATACTATTACAAATGTATAGCTGCAGCTAGGAAGTTAAAATGTTGTTTCGTGAAACGAATATTTATCATGAAATTTGTCAACAAATTGGAATGTACAGACATATATATATAGATTTATTAGACATAATTAGGTTTATATAGCCTATCATCTGCGCAATAATGTCACTACTTACTAATTTATTTGAAGATCTGTCAAACCGTTCTTGAGTTATAACGGGACAGACAGACAGACACACAAAAATTTTCAAAATGGTCCAATTGATGTTAGTGTATTTTTAATGAAAAAAAAATGTGGAATGTACAGACAGAGAGACATTACAGATTTATATATTTTATATGGCTTATCATCTGCGCAATCATGTGTTCTCACTACATACCAATTTTCATCTAGATCTGTCAATTCATTTTTGAGTTATCTCAGAACATGAACGAAAATCTCATCAGATTTATATAGTAGTATCGATATAGACTAAAGATTAGCAGATCCGGCTAACGTTGTTATGTCCGAACGTTGGTTTGTGTTATTAGTACGCACAGCAAACATTTTCATCGAATTCGATCCAGCCGTTTAGGACTTCAGTGCGACACATACAGAAGAATTTTATTTACAAAGATAAATATTCTACTCACAAATGTACTCGTCCAAATTGGGCTCCTGCGGCTCGTAGTAGCTGATTCGCGGCCGCTTACGGAGGTTCACAGTATTCGAACGACTCATTTTTAACAACTGAAAATAAATGAAATACTTATCTATACTAACAAATAAAATTGGAGTGTCTATTTGTAATATGAAAATAACCACTTTTTACTACATGCATATAAATGTATATACGGAACAAACACCAAAATATCATTTTTTACAATTTTTGTCTGTTTGTTCCGGCTAATCTCTGAAAAGGCTAGACCGATTTTGACGGGGCTTTCACTGGCAGGTAGCCGATGTAATAAGGAGTAACTTAAGCTACTTTTGTTTCTACTACATAACTTTTTGTTAAATTCCACGCGGACGAAGTCGCGGGCACAGCTAGTATACTAATAAGGAGTAGAATATATACGTGGAATAGTTTTTGCCAATTTTATTGGAAATACACTTTGTTATAGAAAAAGTCAGAAGATAGAAGATAGAAGTCAAAAGATTTTTTTTTTGGAATCTTTGTCGGTGTGTCACGGGACAGATTTGGCTGATACTAGGCATTTCAGTAGCTTATATAATAATCTAAGATACTTTTTATCAAGGATCAATCAATAAAAAATATGAACATTCTATTGAAAGGGAAGTAAATAAAATCTGCTGTTATAATAAATGTATATGTTCCTAATTCACAGAACTAGAAATACCTATTACATATATCTATACCTAAACGATTTAAAATTAGTAGAAAAATCTATATCAAAATGCATAAATTTTTGAAGTAAACGGAAAACATTGCAACCCGAACCTTATTACACACAAGTCCGATACAGACTTAACTATATTTTTTAAGGTTATTAACTTTATATTTAAACAGAACCTTTTCCATAAAATTTTAATATAAATAAAATATAATAAATTTATAATTACATCAAATTTCTTAAATAACTCAGGAATAGATAGATCACTAAAAAGTAATTTTTATATATGATTATCTTTGAATTAATATTAATTTAGTTACGTATTGATTTTGTTATTTGGTTTTGTGCAACAACACATAAGATATAAATGTTTATATTGAACTACAGTCAAATATGAACACCAATTAAACAAAAGCGCGGGAATCGATTAGTTATGAAAACTATGGCGGGAAACTCACTTTTATATTGACGTAAGTATGTATTTCATTCAAGTTAACATTGAACCGCAATATCTTTCATAAAACGTGATTTGACAAGCAGTTTATAATTTCAATGTTATTAAACAACAACAACAACAACAACAACAAGAACTTCTCGCATCTGAACTCTTCTCACTGCTAAGATACAGGTTGTTGGAACTAAGGTAATAGTAAAACCTACTGTCTGACTTTTTACGCCATCCGAAAACCTTTGACATGATAAAAATCTCATTACTACCGATAAAAAACCAGGACCTAAGCGATACAACAGGCGTAAACAGCTATCAAACTATACGCGTTTCTTTTAATTTTTATATTACATCGCAACTGGGTAATAGAAAAGATTACAATACCAGGAACGATTAAAATTATGAGCAATCATAAAATCAAACGTCAAATCAACATTGACTTAGTATATATACCGTAATAATAGGAACTTACCGCGAATTTTAAACACGAAGAGCTTATGTTTATTGTAATGAATGAAATGGCAATATACCAAATCTTTTCTCTTCCTTGATAAAACACAGCCTGCTCCCAGCGCAACTTTGTTCTATTTCAATGACATAAATTCAAATTTTCCCGCGTGTACGGTATTTACCGCCAAACGTTTTTTTTTTTGATGCATTTCATAAACAAAAACATAAGCAAAGAGTACTAACTCGACCAAAACCTTGCACCCCAGACTAGTTAGCGATACTAGGTCTCCGTTAAAGGAATAATAGTGTTCTGTGTATTAGGTACTTGAAACGTTTCAGGTATGCAAATAATAAAATATTTATATTGTAACTGTAGCGTAAATATAATAGAAATGCTTAAATAAAAACTGGAATTACATCATTTCAGATCGTTATTATATTTTATAATAATAAAACTAATAATTAAAAAGTATTGTGATTATATTCCAGATTAGTAATGTTGTTGGATCCTCCTCACATGTATGTGACTTTATAAGCATACATATAGATAAGTTTATTTTTAATGAAAATGAATTATTTCTTTGTTATTAATTTTAATTATGTATTTAATTATAATGACGACGCTATGTATATTATGAAAGTGATCCAGACCAAACCTATTTCGTAAAATAATGTGTAAATTGTAATTATTGATTCAAATTCTATTTTGTTACGCATTTGAACTAGTCTGATTTATAAATAAATTTATATGCTAACATACCATAAACTAAGAATTTATAACTTTTTTACAAAACACGGAAGCTCAACATATTATAATATGTCATACGAAAGTTAATTTCGCAAGGAACAAATTTAATTAAACAAATTCTAAGCATGAAAAAACTACACATGCGTATTACAATTAACAAACACAATTTGCTTTAAACATATATTATTTCTAATCCCCGTACGATGATTTATTCGTGCATAGTTTATGACCGTACCATAGGCCACAGAGTAAAATCACAGCACGGCGATGTGATTGCTTGCTGACAGTTCGAAAAAACATTGTAATTGAAAACATAACTTTCGAAACCATAAATTATTATGAATTTGAAGATAACTTTTTTCTTGGTTAAAAAGTAATATTTATAAAGTAAAGTGTTTGATGAATATATTAAAATCAAAGCGGAAAAGTTATGCATGTTAGATCTAACAAACTCAACATTTTAAAGGACAGTAAAGAGATGAAGAAAGAATTTATAAATGGCTGGGGACATGGAACGTCTTTCATCTAAGTCGGTTAGTTTCCATTTTCAAAGACTGAATGGCTTGCTTGATTTTGAATTAAGAATTCCAATTGTACCTAATGTATCCGTAGACTGATGTCTGTGAAGAACCTGTGTTACGGAAGCTAATTACAGGATGTAAAGGAATTGATCTACATTGTGTAAAATTCAAACCCCCTTCCTTATATAAAGTATACTTATTTGGGTACCTACTCATCAGTCTTCTTAAATCTCGTGTGCAGTATTATTATTTAGTTGCATTTTTAGAAAGCACCCATTAAAAGTCAGTTACACGGCTGGTAATTTTTCCATGGTGCCCTTGTTATATATCAGGTGAAGTGTGACCAGAAACCTAAATCACGCTAACGAACTTTTCTTCCCCTCTCCGCAAGTGCGATGATCACCTAGCCTGGCGGGAGATCTTACATACTTATCACTTAACTGGATATGTGTGAGGAAGGAGTGACCATTTAGTATATTTGTTTACCAGCTATTTATTTTAAAATTTTTGTGTAACATAGAAAGGGTAACCTATAGTGTGGTGCGCATATCAGCCACAGCAAGTTCTGGTTCATCAATTTTCAAAACCTAAATATGCATATTATCTAAGAGGTATTTAGGCGTGTTAAACTCTGTATGAATGCTTAACCCATTGACTACCAAGCATACTTAGAGTGTCTTGACCTGGGTGCCAAGGTTTTATTTTGAAGAATACATGAAAGTTTACAAAATATACTCATATTAAGTTACTGATATAATATTGTAATAGCATTTACAGTAATTTTTATTTAAAAAAACACTGCAAGATATGTTGTAGCTGGCAGTCAATGGGTTAGTATGATAAGGTTATGACAATGATTAATGGCAATTATATAGTCAGAACACTTTTTATTTATTTAGTAGTTAATAAATTATGTATTTTTTCTTTTACTATATTATATTGTTAAATACCCTTCAGGAATGAATAAGTTGGTGAAGAATAACAATTGTTTATATTTTTAATGAAAGGGTCATTAAAAACAAAATTGTAACCTGCCATCACTTTGATTCAGAAAAAAATATAATTTTTTTATAATGTTGCAGTCAAGCAGTCAAAATTATATCTATACTTAATTAACTTGTAATTAAATCTTGTAATAAAGCAATGTACAGACATTCCTATATTACAAAATTTAATAAAATTCTAGCATGCTTCATAATATTAATTAGGGATGTTATGGAGCTCCATAACTGAATCCAGTAAAAAAATTTCGAATAGTTTTGGATAGGGGCAGAGTCTATATGGTAAATGAAACATGTTATGACAGGTTTGCACCGGCTGAGCCGGTACATTAGTCTCGTGTCACTCTCATCTTTATACAGACATCTCTCAGTCTCATCTTTAGACAGTTTTTATTATTTAATTTTTAAGGCTATTATTTTTTTGTAATGTTATAATACATAAAAATAAAAACAAATTGTTGTCTTGTAAATCCATAAAATTTTTTATAAATCCTAAATCATTTAATATTCATAACCGAAATTTTGTCAATCCGAAATATTTTCATATTCTTAAAAGTAACCAAACCTGTGAAATATTATTCATATATCAGTATCCAGATCCAAAATTTCATATCCATACCATCCCTAAGGTTAATAAGTCAATAATGATAATAATGGTAACAATAACAATAATAAATTGTGATATTGTTCAATGTCTAGTTTATAAATATGTCTTTAGATTTTGCTGAACCTTACGTACATAGGATCATTTCAAACATCGACAAAGATGTGAAAGCTAGGGAAGGTTGACGACCCCACGCTGGCCGACTGGTAGTGACCCTGCCTGCTGAGCGAGGGGTCTTGGGTTCGATTTTCGGCCGGGGTAGACATTTATGTAACAGATAAATGTTTGTTTTTGGGTCATGGGTGTTTGTGATATCATATTTGTGTATGTCCATGCCACCCACAACACAGGGAGTCCCAGTAGGAGGGAGAGTGTGTAAAAAAAATGCTATGTTTCCGTAGCAAAAAATAAATAAATAAATGTATTGCCATTAACTTAAAGTATGCTTAAGATTATTTGTTTAATGTATTGCAGAATTTGTAGTTTTTTTTTAAGTTTTTAATTTTTTTTTATTGACAAATGTCAACGTTGACATGGAATTCTTTTCTGCAGAATGTGTTTCTTGGTATTAAATTAATTATGAAGTTATTAATTTTTCAGATTTGCAGAATATGTTTGGCGACTAATGTGAAGATGTGCAGTATACTTCATGATGATCTGAAAATAGTTTATGAGCAGATTACTGGCCTCAGTGTATGTTAAATCTTTACCTTATTAGACATTTTGCTTTTCGATTTTCGATGATGTCAAGCATTTTCTGGAATTCAGTCGGATCTGCAGCTCAATCTCTACGACATATAATGGAGATTTTTCCACAGCGCATATTTGCCGTTGTAAACTATAACCTTGTCGGTTTTGTTATTAAAAGTGAGTTCTTTTTGGAAGCAGATATCAAATGAGGACCATTTACCCCGAGCACTGTGTTGGGAGTGCTCGTATCGGTTGTTGAAATGCTACAGATTCAGAGCTCAAGCTCTTCTGACTCACTCTTTATTGGAATCACTACTGGAGACCGAAGGGAAGGTGAGTTTTCTTCTTTTAAAAGCAACGTCTATGGTGCAGTCGGGACAGCGTTAATACCGATCACTAAACCAGCCTTGACTTGCCTTCAGAAGGCGCGGTGTGGTGGTACTTCTTCACGAGACTTTCTGACGGTTTTTTCTGCTTGTCGGTTTTTCCAAGTAGTGTCCAGAACACATGACCATCGATTTATAGGGGCGATTAATAATCGGTAAGGAAAAAGTATTGACGATAATGATGGAACAACGGCGCGGATGGGGATAGAAAAGCATGAGGCCTGCTTGATAGCCAGATTTGGACCGGTCGACGTCTGATCTTGATCATTGTGTTTATACAAAAGTGAGGGTAGATTTTAAGGCGCCAACAGATTTAACATTGAATCGTAAATAAACTTTATACGAAGGGCTTTTTAATGATAAATTAGTAGGAGTTTACTTTTTTTTTCTTTTTTTTTTCACATAAATCGATCGTTAACCTTGACAATGTCCGACGCAGATCACCGAACACAACGTAAAGAAAATAAACAGACGCAAACATGGATTGGAATCGAGATTACATCGTGGACGCGCGCCGAATAACTTTATCTATACTATACAGTCAGCCGCGGAGATAGAAAAGGAGATAAAAAAGGAACTTAATGACGTAATAGAAAAGGATTCCGATAATGACGATTCTCATTTCGACAATGACGACTCCTCGGACGATTTCGATAAAGACCAAACTGCCGTGACGAAACCGGTAGCGAAGGTCCCGAAGAAGCCGAGGGTCAGAACGACAATAAACAAATCGTTGTTCACCATAACGGACTTGACGTTCGAGGAGCAGGTGCGGGAAATAGAGAAGAGGAAGCTAACGGACAATTACACGAAGTCTGAATTTAAATGCGACAAGTGTTTCAAGGGATTCCTGTACGAATCGGCCTTCAAGTTCCACATGACGCGGCACACTAGCGTAAGTGTGCTTTTTATATTCAACTAGCCGTACCCTGGGCGCGTTGCTACGCCACCAACTGAAATAAACGGTGGCGCCACCCGTCGACAATTGGTCGTGCCAACTCAGAAACCTTGGTGGGCTCGTGCACGACAACTTTGCTGAACATCATCACATGATCGAATGCATAGTTTACGATTATATAAAGGACATACAGGCAAACATTCATTTTTATATATATATAGATAACGCGCGCGCGCGCGCGCGCGCACATACACATACAGACACACACGCGCGCCTGTTAACAACTAAAAGCCAACTACAACAGCCTGTATAGCAATCATCATATATCTAAACCATATTATATACAAACCATTAGCGGCCCCCTCCGACGGCCCTCGGGTCGCTGTGTTATTTATTTGTAACCGTAAAGCGTAGTTTTTCTGAAGCGAACCGAGAGCGGTCTCCTAAGGAAATAATATTAATAATGCTTAGACAACTAGTATATTTGCAAAATTAATTTATTCGGTGTCGTATTGATTGCAGAAAAGCGGTAAATATGAATGCGAGGTTTGCAAGGTACGTTTCAAGGCATACAGCGCGATGAAACACCACGCGATCTCCCACTGGCAGAAGTTCCAATGCAGACAGTGCCCCTACGTCACTAGTCGACTGCAAGTATCACGGATTCAAATTCATTTAATCGTTTAGGTATTCTGTAAATGCACTAGCGCACGTCATTGTTTGCTTCTACTACCTCGTAAAGGTGCTTTGACATTGAGGGGAAGAAACGGCGAAAGAAACTCCTCGGCACATTTTTTAAAACAACATTTACAAAGCGGAATCGGTGTCGATACTTTTATTTCCAGACGTCCTTGTCTATACTAATAATAAAATTCTAACTGATCGCTTTCTATGCGTGAATGATATATGAGAAAAACTATTATTACGGGTCTATATTGACGCAATAGAACCCAAAACAATAGTTGTTAGAATTTTTGTCTGTTTGTGCGCACTAATCTCAGAAACGGCTTAACCGATTTCGTTCTGGTTTTCATTAATGTATTGCAGTAAGCGTCACTTAGTATTTAAAGTTCTTATTCAAAAAACCAGGAAAACCTAGTCTTAATGCTATGCAGGAGCTATTTCTAAGTGTTAGGCGTACTTTTTCTGAAGCGAAGCCATGGCGGTTTGTTGGTACACAAACAATTCCCCATTTATGTTAAAATTGAAACAGATGATCAACTGACCGGGCATGAAAAAGTGCAGCCTGGGGAATGGCACCATATTGACGGCAATCCGTCCATAAACAAAAAAGTATTAAAAAAGAAAACCCAGAAAAATGCAGATCACTTAAAAGTTCCAATAGCTAACTCACGCAACAACTTTGGAACCTTATTGTAAAAACTAACACCGAGCCAGATAAAAACCCATAGGCTGTAGGTTAGGTAAGTAATGCATGAATTGGGAACTGTACTATCTCCTGAGTGATACACAGAACTATACTACGCGTAAGAGGGGAATAAGACCTTAAATCTCGATCATCAGTTCTAAATGATAATATTTTTAATAGTAATTGAACAAAACAACCCGCTGCTGTACCCCACATTTAAATAAACTGTATATTTAAAGGTTGCCCGGTAGAGGTCACTGCTGTTGTGATATGGCCGTATTTTGCTGCATAAAATATACAATAATAATTTAGTTATTACAATAGCCGTAGTCAGGCACTCAAATGTATGTACTGCATTAATTGGATGTCCATATTAAATTTTATTTTCTATCCCGCGGGAACAGTTCCATATCCTGGGATAAGACGTATTCTAGATAATAAATTATATAAGCTATTAAAATGCCAATCTGTTCAGTTGTTTCATAATGATACGCGAACAGACAGACGGACAGGCAAAAATTGTATAAGATATGTTTTGATCGTTATATTGATAACAAACCTTACTCATTGCGAGAGGAGATCCGAGCCCAACAGTGGGACGCTATGGGTATCGATAACAAAGTCTAGATACACTGAAAGTTCCAAAATATAGTCGACGCATAAATTAGATCTCGTTCCACGATTCGATATAAAACGATATAATACAGTATTTTTATCGTACATCAGGAAAGGTCACAAAAACATCAGGAAACATTCAGTGAACATTTAACACAAAAACTCTAAGGAGTTTATGTTTACACCCTATCTGATATAATAATATCTGATGTAATGCTTATATGTTAATTATAATTAAAAAAAAATACGCATCGCTGATAGCGATCTCTTCCAGACAACCTATAGGTAGCACAGGATACGTTAAAAACTAAAAGGGGGACAGTAATATAATGTACCGTCACCATACTTGCAGCCACACAGCCAAGCTCCACGAGGCGTACCACAACGGGGCGCAGTACACGTGCGAGCACTGCGACGAAGTATTCAGGTGAGCTGGTCAGTTGTACGGCCGCGTCCGACATTGGCATACACAAGAAACATTTAAATAAATTAATCTACATATAAAAGTGTAGTTTTTGTTTCGTTTCATTTTTTTATGAATTGACGCGATAAATATGTTTTACATGAAACTTGCATAAATATGACCGTTTCAAAAATTTTTGTCTGTCTTTGATCTTAATGAAAATCTGTATGTAATGAAAACACGTGATTGCGCAGATGATGGCTGTATAAAGTATCAGTAAACCTAATGATATCTATTCAAGGCAAAAAATATGCATTGTCCAACCCGAATGGAGTCGGACGGGGCCGCTAGTAATAATATATTATAAGCAGGACCCCCGTTCGCCTGAACTGAAACCACCGTTTATCGTTGTTCCAGTAAACAGACCACTTACATGAGCCACCTGCGCGTTAAACATCCCTCGGACATCGTGTGCGAGCTGTGCGGCAACTCGTTCATCAGCCAGAAGGGGCTGTACCTCCACAAGAAACTCAAACACCGGTTCGACGAAGCGATAGTAAGTACAGATGTAGAATAAAATAGATATAGCCGTCCGTCTCGCTCGGCACCAATTCGCCGCGCGGCACTTCAGTTCACTCCGGACCGCGGTGGCGAGGAGTCGCGTCGCATGCGGTCTGTGCGTCGCGACACGCCCGTGCTTACATGTTCACACACCGTTCAGTACTACACGTACGTTTGTATGATGATAATAATTAAAATAAACTAGTAACTAGTTCATATTACTATTGGAGTACACATATTCTGTATTGGTCCCCAGACGTCCCAGGAGAAACACCGGTGCGAGCAGTGCAACCTGAGCTTCGTCAAGAAGGAAGCTCTGCAAACGCATTTGAGAGCGAAGCACAACGTTGGGTAATAATAAATTGGTCGTATTCGATATCCTTATAATATTCACGCCAAGGGACACTGCGAACTCTCATTCACGCGTTTCACCGCTACGCACTACACACATCCGATCCATACCGTGTCTGTCACGAGACTGACTTAGTTTCAACAAAAACTTCCCGCTTGACAACTACCCTCTACCGATAATTTACCGTTATCGAGTATTTATTTTGAATACTTTCTGTAAATACACTAATGCACCTCATTTTTTGCTTATACTGCCGTTTCGTCACAGCACATCTTTTAAACAACACATTGTAATTACAAAGTAAGATTAAACCTGCGCGGAACTGGTTTCGAATGTCGTTTCCAGGCGTCCTTGTCGTTAATATATTCATCTACACTATAATATCCTTTACCTACAGGCTGTACTTTAACGCGTCGCTTACAAGTTCCAATGGGCAACTCGCGCATCAACTTTGGAACTCTAGCGTAAAAACGAAGTCCAAGCTCCATAAAAAAACTCTGAAATTGATATATACAAACAGTCAAGTTGAGTAACTTTGAACACTTTTCTCAAGGTTTTAAAGATATTGATAAATTAATGTATTGATCGCACTGTTTTTTACAGTGCGGTAAGTGTTCTTTCATACGAGAAATGTAATTATCTAACAAATATTATGATTTAATACGGAATTTTTTGAGATATTAACGATTTAATGGCCATTCAAAGTTACAACGACTTTCGGGTAACTTGATTGTGTTATACTGGACAGTGTTATTTGGAATAAAAAAGATGTAAAACTGTCAAACTAAAGAGACTAGTCACTTGTAGGTACCGTATCACTTAATAGTAGTTAGTAAGTAGTAAGTGTCGTGTGTCGCAATACGGTACCTGAGAAAGAGAAACGAACTAGACGTAGGGTAGACAGATTAATCTACCACCAGCTTGTCGACGGCTCCTCCCCGCCACCGCAGCTTCGCCGTGACTACGATCCATGCAACTGGGTCGAAATATTGGCAACAAATAAAAACGTATCGTCAGTACCAGCTACATAATAAAATGTATAATTTCCGCGATGACACTAGTTTAAAATTATAAGTTGCAATTCAATATGTTAAACTTACCCCAATTTCTATAAATTTTTAGTGGTCTGTTAAACAAGCGATTTTAGCCAAAAAAAAACATGATAAAATAACTAAATTATTTCAAAAAAGGCTAGTTAAATAAATCTTTCACCTCTAAAATTCAAACAATCTGTGTTTACATACCTTTTCTGTATTTAATTCCGATCTCTGCCACACAAACTTTTTTTTTGTAACAACCGCCAATAGAAAAGGCGCTAAAGTTTTGGAAACTTACTGACCGTTGTCAGCTTTCTTGTGATATTTGACATTTCAAACATGTAAACACACACGTACGCACACCAGCGCTGGAATCCCTTGTGTTGCGGGCAGTATGGACACACTGTTGATAACTTTATACAAATGGAGGACAACGCCATCTGTTGAAACTTCGTTGAACATGCAAGACCGTCTATGCCATCTATGGGAGAGTTGCAGATCAACAATAGCGGGGATATAGTCGGAATACTTGCCTATTATATTTAGATAAACTAGTGTATCTAAGTAAATTAGTGTTACAGCTCACAAGACATCCAATACGCCTACAATCCGAGAACAAACATTTATCTGCCGTACGTCTGTCCAGGGCGCGAATAGCATCAGGCGGGGTCACTAGTAGTGACTCAATACCGACTCGGCCGCAGGTCTACTCCGTTACACTGTCAACGCACTGTTGCGTTTCAGCGTACGCGAAGACGGCGTGATCGCCCGCCGTCGCAAGGGCTCCGACCCGGACGCCGCGCGACGCAACAAGATCCTGTCGAGGCGGTACGTCAGACGGTGCCAGCCGAAGGAGCCGGTGCAATGCGAACAGGTGATAGGACGGTGAAGCGACTTCGGAAACTGGCTTAGTTTTTAATTATGTATATTTTAACAAAATGTTAAAACCTCGCCTCTAGCTATAAGACAGAGAGGTACTTATATTAGAGTAGTACAGAACGATGAAAGAGATAAAGGTATAAGTTAGAAAGGGAAGGGGATATGTTATATTGGGAAAAACCCAAATTAAATAAAGGAAAAACCCGAGTGATTTTAATTGGAATTTAATCAAAAAGCCTCTGTTAACCAGGCGTAAGTTGTAAATGTTGTTTGGTACTTAAACATGATTAGAATCAAAGCAGTTTGTGTTCACTCGAATATAAGAAAATGTACTAAAGAAGAAAACCTACAGTCCACTGTACACTACAGCGGGGATGTTATGGAGTTCCGTAGCCGTAACCGAAGCTAGGGGATATCCGAAATAAAAATATTCGGGTCGAAACGACCTGCGGGCGACTCTGCCCGCTATTTGTATCTATTTCTGGGTTTTCCAGAACATTCTACGCCTTCACGTCTATATTCTCAGAAAACAATTGTAACATAGATGACGCAGATATCAAAGCAACCCGTGTACGCGATATTCTCTCTTTCACACAAAAAATAAAGGCGAGCGTCGCTCGAGGAGCTCGACGGAGATCTTATCGTTTATATGGTCTTCTATGGTTTATGGCTGAATCTTCGTAAAACAATAGATAAGACTAGTGGCTCCGTCCGACTTCGTTCGTGTTGAACTATAAATTATATACACATAATTATTTAAAAAAATATTATTTTGCCTTGATTAGACTTCATTGAGTTTACTGATATTTTGTATTGCCTATCATCTGCGCAATCACGTGTTCTCACTGCACACTGAATCATTAATTTCCTATGGAATTACTAGGTACGTAAGAACATTTAAAACTTATCTAGATAAAATTTACAATCTACAATTAAAAATATTAAAACTGTTACACTATAAAAAACTCGATACACTATAGCGAAAATTTAATAGTCCTATTTAAATACTGTAAAATACTACCAGTACACATGAAAGTTGATATGCAACTACTGGTAGAACAATTTAACGATAAAGAGATATAAATAACAATATCACACGGCAATAAACTGACTAGGAAAGTTACACACCATAAGTTATATGTGCCTATTATGTATAATTATTATGGAAGACGTACAAATAAATACATAAGACCTAATCTTATGAACAAAACTGATCACAACATTATAAAAACCATCGATGAACATAATTACAAGAGCAAATTTAGAAGCATCTACATGAATATTTTGGAAAATAGTACAGAATGAAAAAAAAAATATTAAAAAAAAATATAATTATAATAAAAAAGGAAAATAATAATTCAATCAACTATATAAATGCCTTGTGCGTATTTATCTAACCGGCCTCTTTTTTAAAACGTCGAGACTGCGACGGACAAGCTATGACTCGCATGAATTGTGTTCTACTTACAAATATTTTTATTAATCTGTATGCAATGTGATGGTAAGATATTGTATTATACGTACAGCTCAAAGATCTCTCATTATCCGGGATAGACCTTGTGTTGTGGTTTTCCGGATAATTCCTAACAATGTTCTGTAATATTACTTTTGTTTGTAAATAATAAAAAAAAAAGTTATCTCGAGACATATGGAGAAGCTCAGCAGATTTATATAGTAGTATAGATGATAGCCAGTGACAGTATGCATTCTGTACCAGTGCGACGCGACCCTGGCGGACCCGCGCGCCTACTACTGCCACTTCAGGCGCGCGCACCCCGACAAGAATCGAACCAGCTACCCGTCGCTCAAGCGGAACCATCCGTGCATGTGTGAAGTGTGCGGCCGGATATTTAAGGTAACAATTACACAAATACCGAATTTATAATTTGTCAACGTTTCCTTGGTGACTTCGTTTTTCTTTGTATTTCGGTTGTCGCTGTGTAAAAGCGTAGGTCAAGCGTTTTATTGCCGAGATATTAATAGAATGGATGTACTGTATTATGATGTAAGTGGCTCCATCTGTCGTTTGAGTTTTTTTGTGTAAATTGAACACAGCGCAGTAGGTTGGATATATATTTAATCTGTATTTTTTGTCTGTGGTTACCTCTCTGCTCTGTTATATGTGTATTTTAATTAATTTCGAATCTTTCATTATCACAATTATGTGTGTATTACAAATTAATTGTCACAGGTTTCGGGCAAGGAAAACATATCGAGCTAAGCTGTATATCTGACAATTCTCATATCCTCAAAGGTGTGTGAAGTCAACCAACTCGCAGCATTGGCAATGTGTCGGGCTATGGCCTTAGCTCCTTCCATCTTGACACGAGCCCCCAGCCGAGTGGGTCTTGAATTTACCATGCGGATGTTGTTCCAGTGTCGCTCCCTGCTGGAGGACCACAGCAACACGCACGCGGTCGGCGTGCAATTCAAGTGTTCGCACTGCGACAAGTCGTTCCTTACCAGACACAGCCTGGCCGGTACGCACTCGGGGAGTTTAGCTCGAACTGAAGGGCCGTGAATTGGAAACGGCCGCGACGATTTATCAGGTGTTGTTGTCGGGGCGAGGTTTGTGGCTACAACTTTGACAAGGCCGCTGAAACTTAACAAAGTTGGATGGTATTTTTGTATGGGTTGAGATTGACAGTTTCGTTCCATGCAAAATTCGTTTGATCAAATCCCTTCTCGACTAACTGACAAGACACAGCCTAAACCAGTGGCTCCAAAGTGGTCCAAATCGGTTTACCAGGAGTCGACATATACGAAATCTGATTGCAGGGGTCGACAGGGACTTAACATCGACCCCTGTTAATTAACACAAGCTCTCATTTGAATCTTTCAAGATGCTGTACAAGTTGAGTTGTGTTTTGTTTTTTTTAGGCTTTTATGTGTTAATGCATTCAACATCTTAGATTAGATTCCATCACCACTTGCCATCAGGTGGGATTGTTGCAAGTGTTAACTGATTAAGTAAAAAAAAATATTAGAAATAGTATTTTTGAAATAATTTGGCTATGGGGTTATTTCCTTAATAAATTGCACCAGTGAAAACCAGAACGCAGTTATGAATAATTTTTTTTCTGCTTGTTCATATATTTTTTTGATAGAAATGCAAATTCAAGGCTTTGTTAATTAAAAACATTTCATTGAGACAGTCAACAAGTAAAATTGAATTTAGCATACCATCAAACCCCGTACTAGAACTCTTGGAGGAGGTAGAAGGAAAGGAGGGCAGACGTGCATGTGCCGCCATCCTACGCGGTGTGCGACTTATACTGAGGCGCGGCCCACGCGTGGGGAATTCGGAATTGGACGAAGCCTCCGCTTTTGAGCAGGGGGGTAAGGCTATTACATTATATTACATGGGGCTATTTACATAGTCTCCATCGTATAAAAATTACCGTGATTCAGGATCTTTAACTGCGCCATCTAGTTTGCAGTATGAGAACTAATGGGTGGAACCTACCGGATTTAAAGGCCTTTAACTATTGTCCCAGCACTAGCTTATTAACATTGAACCTCATTGACATCCCCACAGTGCACAGCCGCGCCCACAGCGCGCACAAGACTGTGTTCACCTGCAGCGTCTGCGAGAAGACCTTCTCCACCAGGAGCAACTTGCAGCGGCATGAGTTTGTGAGTAAATCATTACCGTGACAATGAAAGTGTTACATGAGCTGTCCTCAAGTACCGACGTTGTATTGGCGTCGTCTCCATAGCGACATTGACCACATACCATCGGGTAACAAATATACCATGCCATACATATGCCATGACTATAAAAAAGTATAACATTATATGGACGCGTTGCCGTCAGAAAACCCCTTATTGTTACTGGCTCGGTGACACTGCGACCGAAATACGTATAAAACATTTCACAGTCGATTTGAGAGGCAGGGTGGTAGCTAGCCATCTGGGCATAATACCATACCACCATGCAAGTACCATCGGGATTGACAGTCCGGTATCGAGCCCTAAAGACCTCCAATAGAAAGACCGTTCACCAAGTCTAGTTCGTTGCTCATGGAGTCTTACATCTCTAACTTTTACACTGTCTATGACACCTGATTAACACAATCTAAATGTTAATTGTTGGTATGTTGTATCCACAGAGTCACACGGGCCTCAAGCCACATAAATGCGACATGTGCGGTAAGAGTTTCAAGTTTGCAGATGAACAACGCTCGCATTTCCAGTACGTGCATCTAAAGAAGCCGTATCCGAAGCGAGCGCGCGCGCGTCGCGTCGCAAAGCAGGTACGCACAGACATATTGAGGGAGAGGTGTGGGGGGGATGAATACGCACATGCAAATTCACATAGACTTGTTCAACTGCATATATCCCAGGTGGGTCACCGCCGTATACAGATTGATAAATCGTAATTCGATTCGTAATCATAATACTTGCTTACATATAATTTATTTGGAAACAGTCACATTTACGCGAGATTAAATTTATATTTGATTGTGTGATATTGCGTGTTTAGCGGGATTTTCTTCGTTGCTTCGATTACAAAGATAATTTTCTTAATTTAAATTCTGTAAACGTCATAATAAAAATACAATAGTTATAGAGTTATGTTAGCTAACAAAAAAAGGTGAAAATTTTAAAATTTATACGCGGGCTTTAACAATTTGTTTCAATAATTAGGTTGAAATTCAAGACCCACTGAGTACGGATCGGGTTGACACACAGCTTTGGAAACATTAGAAGAATATGAAAGAAGAATACACGAAGAATTCTCATGTGCGCAGGTTTCCTCGCGATCTTCTCGTTCACCAAATCAAGTGATCATTAATTTGTAATGCGCACGTAATTAGAACTGACGTCCCGTCATATCACTAGACAACAACTTGGTTTATCTCAACGAGTGTAAATTTTAAGAAATCCTAATATTAGTAATGCCGGAGTTAACTTGTTTAGTCTCTTTGTGCATCATGTAAATTATCAAGAAGCAAAAGTGATTGTTTAGCATGTTATAAAGATATTCAAGGTACATATATTACCCAAACTTATTTGGAAAAAAACAATATTACTTTACTAAATTTCTATACTTAGATATGAACAGGGCACAAAAAATATATCTGATTACAGCACCGTGCGTTAATCCTACGAGTTCAATGCACACGGGTTATACTTGACCATTTTGAAGTGTCTCTTGTTAACCGCGCTGATAGTAAAAATTCAAGGTCGTGACACATGAGTTAGGGCGATGAACCTGTAACGTTTTTTTAGTACCAATATCGTTGCATAGATGGCGTTGCACGTCGATGAAGAGCAATAATTAATTTTAGTTTTATGTGGGAGACAAAAAAGTTCTCATATATTGGTTATCCGTGCGAGTGCGTGTTTATTTACAAACGCACACTAGTGTTACGTTTTAGGTTTGAGGGGACGCCGTTCGAAACGGTCCACGTGTTTGTTAGTAATAATATTAATATTTTCATATAAGTTTGATGCAAATCGAGTCATGCTTTATACACTTAATTTTAATCCTTATCAAAATAAGTGAATACAATATGAAATTAACTCTCTGAATTTAACGTTGAGAAGTTTTACTCCAAATACGCACATCTCGTGCACATTATCTTTTTTTTATTTATTTATTCTTATGTAATATGTTAATATTACAGGATGCGACGAAGACGCCGCTGGCTGCAGACTGCGCCGAGCGCTGGCCGGCAGATGACGGAGGGAAACACGATTGAAGACATCACACTCAGAAGCCGGCCGGTCGGCGTAGCGAGCAGACGTGTTTTTAAAATTTATGAAAATTATTGAAACACCATTTTGTACCTTTCGTAAAAAATCTATGGTGCACACAGAGATTTCTCATTTAGTCAGTGCATAAAAAATAATTAACAGAGTAATTGAGAAACTACAGATTCAAAACTTTAGACTATACGCAGCGCGAGAGCAAAGAGAAATAGTAAGAGGATTAACAGATGGAGGAATTAAACAATAGGTTGCTGCTGTCAGTGGCACGAGAGGTACAGGCAGCTGCTAGAAGAAATAGAGGAAACATCCGATTTGTCATGAATTTCTCGAAAATGTCTGCTAACGTCCTTATTAAATTAAAAAAATGAATAATGATGTAGATTGAAGATACCAAATAGTCCTTCATACATTTCCAATACCATTGATAATACACTGTAGACAGACAGATAGTAGAAACCAGAACAAAGCGTCTGTAACAAGAAAAGCTCACAGATTGCAGAGAAAGGATACACAGGGCAAATGAAGCAAAAATTTTAATCAAACATCTTTTCTTATTGAATGATACAGCTAATGTCCCGAACCACAACATCGGGGACATTTTGTGATGCAGTAAAAGAAAATCAAGATGTAGATGGCGAAGCCAGTGCTATTTTGTGCACAGTTTAGTTATTTACCTTTCACACTAGAGTTATATATTATACTAGCGGCCCCGTCCGACTTCGTTAAGGTTGGACTATTAATTACATACAGATTTAAAAAAAATATTTTTCACATTGATTACACATCTTATGTTTATTGATATTCTATATAGCCTATGATGTGCATAATCACATGTTCTCACTACATACAGATTTTCATCAAGATTGATCAAACCGTTCTTGAATTATAACATACAGACAGACAGAAATTTTGAAAAGGTCCAATTGATGTCAGTGAGCCAAACGAATACTTATCATGAAATTTCACAAATAAATTGCATGTACAGACAGAGAGACAACAGATTTATATAGTAGTATAGATGAAGGCATTTCAATTCTCTCTGAGTCCCGTCAGGTGTGAGGGAGACAGCACGCGATTTTCACCGTGTCATGTTACCCGTAACGGAATCCTTGTGCGGGTGAAGGATACGTTCTTGAAGAAAAAAAACATGACACCGGTGATTATTTGACAAGCTACCGGCTGACCTTTTGACTTGAAATGTATTAGAAAAACACATTTTCTAAGAAGGCGATGCTGAATGATAACTTAGCGTTATAACATGACTTGACGTGCATTAAATTTCGTAATTTCGAAGCCTGAATCTTAAAAAATCTCTCCATTAGCGTTCAACTCGATCGCAGTCAAAATTCCTGAACACGATCGATTACAATCATCCTATGCCGTTGGACTATGAGCTCCTGTTTGGTTATTTAATAAAGAAATAAGCTATTAAACCATGATCTGCCCTTTCAGTGTATACTTTACCTAATCTAACCTTCCCCTACTGGTGTCACTGACCTGTATACGAAAAAATAGAATGGTTTGTTCTCATTGGTGTTGCCATCCAATTACAGTGTGAATGAACTTTCTCGAAGTTAATGCGCTCACCATCTGAAACTACATAACCACTTACCATCAGATGGGATTGTTAGAAAGCATTGACTTTTAATAGGTAGAAAGTAATAAGTTTCCATAGGCATCGGATCGCACCTGTCAACTGTAGGTGAGGGCGATAACCAAAATTCCAGAACAAACATGCGTCACATACATGTCATTAAGAAAGCGACAGCACTGCTTCAGATAAGGATTGAATTTGTTTTCGATGCTCTTATTTTAATTTAAATTCGCAGTTCCACATGAATTCGAAATGCAAATCAAAATATAGTTGCGTTAAAGCATTGTGAGCTTTGTTAAATATATCGGTTGATAACTTCAAGTTCAAACGCGAATTATGTCGATGAGTAATAAATAATAGAAAAACACATCATTTCAACGCATCCATCCCACTACTGGGCTGGGGTCTTCTCTCGCTATGACCAAATGCGCGTATAAATAACTAATAGTTACAAACTTATTTAAACTTACTTACGCGTCGTGGTCAATTGATTTTGCTGAACTACTATTACCCTATATATAAGTTACTCTATGACTACCATTTGACCACATATCTCTGACGAGGTATAGGAGGTAGTGTGACACGCGTGTCGCGCGTTGTTGCGCCACGTGTTAGATGTTTCAACGAACAAAGATAATCTGTTGGAGTATTGATCGTACAGTCACAGCAAAAATTGTATAGAGGTTTAATGTAAAACTGTGCAATAAATGCAGATAATACAGAAAGACAAAACATTTTGAACAGTTCTTTATTATTGTCTATTCCACCAGAGTTTCAACTAATTCTTATCTAGCTGTTTGCTCATGAAAAATGTTGCACCGCCAATTAATTTTATTTTACACAATCTTTTGTTAAATTTTGTGATGTCTTAGACGTTCTTGTTTACTTGATTTTTACTTATTATAAGTAATATTTTTTCTAAATTTGTTTTAAAAACGAATAAAGTTTAATCGCAACAAAGATGTGTTTAATAATAAGTAATTTAATCTATACGTATAATAAAATTCTAACTGATCGCTTGCTGTAGATGAACGATATATGAGAAAAAACATTATTAGGGGCCTTTATTAACGCAATAGAACACAAAACAATGGTTGTTTGGATTTTTGTCTGTGCGTTTGTTCGCGCTAGTCTTAGGAACGGCTTAATTGATTTCGTTTTGGTTTTCACTGATGTATTGCAGTAAGCGTCACTTAAGTCTTAAAGTTTATTTCATTGAATACGTTCACAAAATAAGAGTTAAAAAAATTAATTTCAAGTAATGTCTAAGTGTAAGGCGCAGTTTTCCCGAAGCGAAGCGTGGGCAATTTGCTAGTTCCAAATAAAATTTATTGTATAATTTATCAGATTTCAATAAAAATACTATAGCTTTTATACTTTGAATTTCGTTTTTCTCATAATCAACTAATGACAACATTTCATATTATTTGGTTTCATAAAGTCATAAATAAATTGTAATTGTAATTGTCTATATCAATGGTAATGGTATCGTTTCACTGTTCTTTATCATTACGATCTAAATGGCGCTAAGCGTTTGCCTAATTATTTTTTAACAATCAATTTGGGGTTAAATTTTTCTTAGTCTGTGAAAAAAAATACTAGTTATTTGATTATTGAAACTTCCGATATATAATTCAATAGATAATTCTATAAAATATAAAGACCAACCAATGAATGAAACATCGAGTCATAGATGACAGTATACTTGCATCGAGTAACCCGACCCCCTAAGAAGCGGCCATAATGCCGGTCACTCACATTCGCGCGAATACGCGAACCTACAAGTGTAGGACGACCTTCGCAAATGATTATGCGAAGTTTTTGATGCATTCGTGGTTTTCCAAGCTGTGTCGGTTTTTGTCGCACATCAAAGTGCGCGAACTTCGAACATTCGCGTAGTCTCCCACACATTCGTGCGACCAGTTGCGCACACGATTGCATAGGTGACAGATGTCTTCATTTTTCGTAGTTTGCAGCGTTTACTATAATTACTATAACCTTAACTACTAATACGTACTATAGTAGTAGTTCCAGCTACTCTTTATATTGGAAATGGATGAAGTGTAGAGGGGTGCGCAAATAGATTTGCATACTCATATGCGAACCCATTTGCTTATCAGTCCCTCACATTCGTGCAAATATTCGTACAAATTTCAAACCTTTGCGCACATGTGGGTAACAACAACAGTGCCAACAAAAGAAACTCCACTAACCAATAACGACGGCTCAAGAATTGTATCATCTCATTCTTTAAATTTCCTATTCTAATATCCACACTATGCGCTTCTTTCAGAACATTAAAATAATTACGTGAGGAGTGCCATAGCCCTGGTGAAAGACCATATTACCGTACGTTAAACTCGACAAGACCTTTATTATTAGGAATTTAATTTAAATCACTATTCGCTTCGACTGACAACTGTCAGATAGAGTCAAGAGACAGTATTATGTTGTGTTGTACGAATAATTCCCCCATCGAACAACTCGACGTACGCCCGGTATCCACCCTTATTCTGAACGTACTACCTGTACGGACGGCGTAATTTGCGTCGTCATTCGTCGTGCGTACTGCAAACTGGAGTACCTTGTGGACTGGAGTAACTTGCCCGCAGCAGTTTTCCCTACTGCTTACGATGTGGGAGTCTTCAAGAGGAGATGATAGGCTTTTATAAGTTAATGCGTTCGATCATCAGGTGGGATTGTTGTCAGTGTCAATTTTCAATTTTTTATTTTGTGTAATAAAAGAACACCATCGATTTCATACCATATACGTTTTTTGTTTCTATTTTGAATAAATTCTCGATCCTGCACTCAGGTACACTTCTATAGGGGCTTTTAGATACATTATTGCAATAAATTTGTTTCATTTGGAAGTCAAAACTGCAACCTTACTCCCAATACTTTTGAGGGCTCAAAACCATTTTATATACTTATAATATTAATAGACAAAATAAAACAAACAGAACACTAATGTTTAAATAATTTAATTTACTAACACAGATCCTTAATTGTCTATTATAATTATTAAATACATCAAAATATATAAATTATGCCTTGTTACATTTAAATTTATCTATGAAATATTATAATATAATTCATTTTGTGTAAAAATTATAAAGCCAATATAAAGAGAGTCAACACTCGAGGGGTTTACCAGAAGTCTTTGAAGAGCTCCAATTTCTCCTCACAATATAGTTATATAACATGTAGTACAAAGGATACGGCATATACAGTGCACAGCACCCTTATACAGTATTTTTCGGTACATTCTCTACATACAATTGCAGAGTTTAAATTCTGACATGTTCACATACACAAATGATGCCAAAAGAAATCGTGTAAAAGTGATAGCATGTGTAAAAGTGAGGATATTAATGGTCAAATTAATTTTGTTGTTCACAAAACTGTTCTGGCAAGAGAGTGAAATTACACAAATAATCCAGCACTGCAATATTTTATTTTGGTATAATATTTACTTTATAATGTGACAACCCTGTCGAATTGAGACAAGGTATCGACTGTGTCTGCTTTTATTAACACATCAAACATAATATGCCACTATGCGTTATTAAATTATATTTCTATAACCTCAACGGCAACACAAGTAATTTCATTTCTTACATGTATTGTTTTAAATTAAAAACATTTATTATGCAATAAGAAAGGTCCATTTTCCACAATAAAATCACAATTAACAAATAAATACTCTGTTTAAAATACGAGACACAAGACTCTACATTTTCTTTCATATAGTTTCAATATCGAATCGAAACTGCCCATCAACAAAAGAACAAATGCGAATGTGGCACACCGTTCCACATTTAAACCCAGTTTCAATAATGGAACACAAAGGAAAAAACTATATTTTCCATACGAAACAAAACGTTTCACTTTTAAATTTCCCTCCGATTGGAACTTCCGTTCGATTGCCGGATGCTTCCAACGTCACTATTACTTTCAAATTCAATAATAGAACACCATGCATAACAAGTAAGTTCTCTCAGTCCTCTCGTTCGCCGCACTTGTGCCAGTCGGTGCTCGGCCGTTGCGCGCGCGCACGCTTCGGCCACGGCTTCTTCATGTGCACGTGTTCGACGTGCGCGCGTTGTTCGCCCGACGTCGTGAAGCTCTTGCCGCACGTGTCGCACTTGTACGGCTTGAGACCCGTGTGTATCTGTCGACGGCATTTTTATAAATGTCACTGTTCGAAATTTGATCGTAACCGTTGCATAATATTATATTTTCAAAAATGTTTTATTGATAACACTAAAGCTTTTCAACTACCAATCAAAGTAAAACAAAAGAAAATCTGTTGACGGACACAGGAGAAAATGGTGCTAAACTGTTTTGTCTTTGCATGTATATAATGGCTGAAAGGGCGTCGACTACAAACCATAAATGGCGTTGCACTCTGATGGGAGAGCAATAACTTATTTAAGTTTTATATTGCAGAAATAAAAATTCTCATATGTAAGATATTCAGCAGAATATTAATGTTTATACATATTTATATCAAATGTAATTATTTAATAAAAGTAGGTATTGACTTTAATTTTTTTTATATTACTTGTTTAAACATTATTTCGGTCACACAGGTCGACTTGGCGGAGGCGCCATCTATTTATGTTTTTAAGGTAATTCGAAATTCCAATTTTTATACGATTTAATGAACAAACGGTTCTCATTATGATTTACATTTTATTTATATGTGTATAATATATTATAAACTTGTTGATCGATAAGTAATATCAAATGCAGGGGGTTAAACGAAGTTGAAATTTGATACGAATAATTTGGGTAGGTTATTCAATCCATTTAGGTACATTTTCAATAATATTAACAGCAATAAAAATTAACCACCACTTTATTCACGTGCACACAAGTTTTATGAACGAAATAACATTCCACATCTGGAACACGTTCATGTTTGAGTTGAATCACAACCTTTTTTACACAAGACGCACCTGCGGCGAATGCAAAAGAAGCTTAACGAGAAAAAAACAGAACGTTCCACACGTGGAACGGCCCAAGTGACTCAACTCACAAACATGTGCCGCCGGCGGTTGTTGAAGAAGGCGAAGTGTTTCCCGCACAGCGGACACTCGTACGTGGGCCGCGTGGCGCTGTGCACGCGCATGTGGAACACGAGGTTCGTCTTCTGCGTGAAGCTCTTGTCGCACCGCTCGCACTTGAACCGCTTCTCGCCCGTGTGCACCCACATGTGGTCCTTGAGGAGCGCCATACTCTGGCCGCGGGGGGAGAGACATCGCAAGGTTAGTTTTGTGTGTTACTGAAATAATGCATTTTGTTCGAAGATAGTTTTCATAAACACTTCGAAACTCAAACGACGCCATCACTTCAACGAGTCCCTACCGTGAGTGCTCCCGGAAAAAGATGCGGCAAGAAACTCCCGAGGGCATTTTTCTTTCCTACCCACAATTACAGACGGCACTTATGGCTAAATATTATCATGTCCAAGTGATGTTATCCTTAAAGTAATCATTTAGTTTTTATTATATTTCAATGCCCGACTACACTCCCACCTAATACTAAGTGACCCAATCGCCTTAGATGGTGAAGACTACTAATTTAAGTAAAACCCATTCACCCTAGACATCCAATAGTTCACACTGATAAGATGGAAACATTCATTGCAGACGGTCATACTTTGGGGGGAGGGGGGACGATACAAGGTTAGTTCTGTAGCAGCATCCATCCACCGTAGTCTGCACCAATGTTTTTATTTGAATATAGCAAATGAATAGAGAAACGTTTAAACTGTGGCAGCGCCAATGGTTCGAAACCTGCTCACCACCTTCATATTTTCGAATTGCGTGCGTACAATTCAATTATCACTGCACACATGACACTTCCTCGTAATGTTCTTCAAGTGATATCGCGCTGGTCCCGAGACCAGCGGTCGGACAATCGTGTGGTTAATGACGACATTGTGCAGCTCATTAATAAAATGACCGTAATATTCTGAACGTGCGCTCATTTAACTCGGTACCTGTTTTTAATGCCAGCCCTACCTACTTACAAAAGTTTCAGCGTTTTATGGGGCGCGGTGTTCGTTTTTATAATGAGATTTAAAGTTGATACGCGAGTTACCCATTGGAACTTCCGAGCGATGTGTTAATGCACAGCTTGTAGATAAGGTATATTACGGTTTAGATGAATATATATATATATAAATGACAGGGACTCTTGGAGATACCAGCACCACAATCAGCTCCGCGCGGGTACAAACTTACTTTGTAATCGCCATGTGTTATTTTAAAAGATGAGCCGAGGAGTTTCTTTCGCCGTTTCTTCTCCTCGATGTCGAAACATCCTTTCGAGTCGATAGCAGAAGTAAATGACGAGCATAAAGGTGTTTAAATCATATTTAAATAATTAAAATAAGTATGAATTTAAAAATGCTAAGTTACGCCATTCGCTGTTCGACACACGCGTTTGCTACTAGAAGTTTCTGGAGGTGTCCATCCACCGTCTCACCTGAAAGATCCGTCCGCACTGCTCGCACATGCACGGCGTCTTCATGGCGGGATACTTCGTCCTGTTCTTGTCGGGGTGCGCGCGTCGGAAGTGCTGCGCGTACAGACGCAAATCGCGGAGTTGAATACCGCACTGGAACATATTAATGAATAAAAATACATTTATTATTTCGTTATAACTGCTCACACGCACGAACGAACGCGCGCGCACACGCTCACTCGATTGTCATGTTTTCGTATAAAAAAACCTTGCTCAGGAGTTTCTTTCATCGTTTCTTCTCTTGAACATCAGCACCTTTTCGGTGGTGTAGCAAGTGTATTCACAAAATACGTAAATGATTTTTGAATTTACACTTTCGACCGCACCTGTTCGCAGGTGACGGGCCCGCCGGAAGCCGCGCGGCCGTCCGCGGGCCCCCGCGGGTGGATCACCGGCCGCCGCTCGATCTTCCTCATTACGCGCCCGTTGGTCGCGCAGCTGGCGTTCTGCGAGTCGTTTCTGATTCTGTTCCTGTCGCGTGTTAATACAAATTGTTAATTATGTGTGACTTGACACAATAAACATTTGAACACACAGTTCGACACCCGTGCGGTATCTATCATTTTTAATGTCTTCAGTTTGATCACAGACAACACGTTTGATCGTATATATTTTTTTAAATACTTACTTTATCTGCTTCTAATCCTCCACTTTCTTTTGTGCATTTAACATTATTAGAATGAGTAGTAAAGTTCTTTAGTTTCTAATTTCCTTTACAGAGGTCTTCAAGTACTACAATACGAGTTGAAAGTAAGTGAGATTTGCAACTTAAAAATTAGCACAAAAAATTACTTTTCATCTTTGTTGAGTTTGATTTAAAAATCAAAGTGAATTGAATCTAAAAAAAATATTAATTGAATCGTCATACGAATCTATCAACTTAAAAACTTATTTTATCGCGTACAGGACACATTAATTATGTATAGTGTAGTATATGGCCACTTACAAGAGAGAAGGCTTGTCAAGAGTGTCACGATGTGTGTGGATTATTCTATAAAATGGAGGATAGTTAAATACGCCTTTAAATATACAACCTAAATAACCCTAAACCTAAATTAGATATCCTATACAAAAACGACGAATGAACCGGTGTAGTACCGTGCACGACCCCTTGTTCGCGCCCCAGTTATACGCACGCCGGCGTAAACTTGACAGCATGATTAAGAATCCAGTACAGCGCCATCTAGCGACAACTGTTTACAATACACACCGGCTGCGCTAAGTGCATAACTGAAAGCCCTCATAACTGGCATGTTAAAAAAAAGAAAATAAATTTGATTTTGTTTCGCCCTTAAAGCAGTAATGCGAGTGAGAGTCTGTTTTTAAAAGCGAAGCGCGAACGGGTGTAAGTCTATATATACACAATAATTGCTAGAACTTTTGTCTGTACGTTTGTGAACGCTAATCTCAGAAAAAGATTACCCGATTTCGTTTTGGTTTTCCTTAATATATTGCAGTAAGCATCACTTTATATTTAAAGTTCGTTTCATTTCATCTGTCCGTAAACAGAAAAGTTACAAATTAATATATGTATTTCTAATTCACACAACAAGAACAACGCACTACTAAAACAATGCAGGTACTATTTCTAAGCGTAAGGAGTAGCTTTCCTGAGCGAGGGTAGCATACTAGTAATAAATAAATATTTATTATGCGACAAATTACTAAAATCTGAGGTGGAGTTTGGTATGAATACATACCAAATTAGTAAAACATTTACTTTAGAACTTCAATATACTTTAAACTCCTCATTCATACTCTCCGTTAACCAACCGGTAAATAACTATAAGATCAATAACTAACTCATAAGGGTCCTATTACCAACCGTACAGCAGACAATCACCTCTTGCTGAGTTCAATGTACGGAACCCTAAAGCGGTCTACTCACGGGTCGTCGTCGCTACTGTGCTTGGAGGACAGCTTCAGATGTCGTTCGTGGGCCTCCTCCGAGATGAAGCGCACGTCACAAATGTCGCAGTAGGGGCCTTCTATCACCTGAGAATTATGATTATTTACATATTAGTCTGCTTACAAGCAGTCGCATCACGCGATCATAAGTAGAAACACCCATTCATTGATAAGAAACAAATAATAAACGATCAGACACTCACACCCCCGCATGAACTTACACAAATATGACATCGTAAATACACATGACCCGATAACAAACTTACATCTGTCAAATAAACGTCTGCCCCAGCTGGGAATCGAAGCTGGGGGCGCTCACTTGACAAGCAGGATCACTGACAACTGAGCGACGTGGCCTACAGACGGAACGACATCAATATCGTAATGTAAGTTTACAAGTTAGCATCGCGACTCGATAAAACTAAGTTAAATTTTAGAAGGTCGGTAGGAAGCGAATAGTCTGCATTGAGCAGCTGATGTACAGAACAGAAACTTCGAAAAACGCAAAAATTTCCTCTTGGGTCGTTTAGTAAGGTGCATCACGAACGGGGGTACGAGTCAAGTATTTTATATCGCTTTTTCAAGGCTTTTATATCGCAAAAATTAGACCAAAAAGCTCTACTTACTCTACTTAGTAATACTGTCCATGGATGACAGGAATAAACTTCGGAACACGAAGCCAAATAATGCATGTACTCCGGTTTTCAAGAAAAGCAACATAATGTTACTAAAGACTAACCGTGTAATTTTTGGCTTGTAAAGAAGTACCCAGAAATAAATATAACACATGGGTTTTATAAAAAAAAAGATTTCATTCAGAAAGCATTCGTTTCGTAGTGTTGTTTCTGTCACTCATGGCAAACAAAATCGCACTGATTTTGTTTTGTTTGCGCTACCGTAATGTGATTAATAATTATTAGATTCATAAGTCGAATGCAGTAATTTGCAATCACGTATTAACAAATGTAACAAAAGTGTTAACTCCAAAACAATTGCGCGTTAAGGAAAAGTGATTTTTTGGCGATTAGGAACCATAAACTTTTGGCGACTAGGAAACGTGAATTTTTGGCGACTAGGAAACGTGTACTTTTGGCGACTCGGAATCTCACAATCTATAATAGATACTAACCAGCTTGTCCACCATCCTGTGCTTCTTCTTCTTGTGAACGTCTATGCCCTTCTTACTGACGAACGTGAAACCACACAATTCGCAAACGAAGTCCGACACGTGTTTGATACGAACGTGACCGAGGTACGTCGTTACCTTGCTAAAGACAGTGGTATTGTTAGTGCACTGCATTACGATTGTTATTAAGACAATAGGACATGTAAAAACATTATCGTTATTGTAAAATATAACAAATAATAAAAAAATAAACGAAATCATTACGCTATTTACACGGCGGTTAAATAAAACTTGTCTTGTCGGTTGGCATGCGAAAAACTCAAAAAGGGTTTTCATATGGTTTATACCAATGTACAGTGAGTTACGAAAAAGGTTCGGTGTATGTAGTAACGTAAAAGAATTGCCTCGAGTTGCCATTCCTAAATGAAATTATCGCGTTTTACGAACAGAACTGAGGAACTGCGTGAATGAACTCAAAAATTAAATTTTAATTTTGAAAATGCAACAGTTGAATCCCAGGAAGAGTACCAGGTAGTATTATTGTAAGATTGGCATTAATTATTAATTAATAGAATTGTAATTTTAATTCTAATTACATACAGCTGAAACTAGTGCAAAGAATGTAAATATATAGTAAATACTAGCCGGCCCGGCAGACGTTTTTCTGCAATATATTCCCGAAATCAGATCGCAGCGCTACCTACAGGGACCGATTGTGAATCTTAACCATCTAGCCTTTTAGGAGTTCAGTGACATACACAAGTACAAAATAATTTTATATATAAAGGTAACAACAATACTCACTCAAACTCGCTGGGACAGTGTGGACACTGATACTTCGCGCCCGCATGCCACTTTTCATGGTCTCTCGCGACGCCTCTGTGACAAGTGCAAATTGTACATATAAACTTCTTCAAAAATCTTCAAAGATCTCTGGGAATTATTAATACTACTTTTCCAAATTCGACCGTAATCACTGAATAACGTCCTTTTTTATCGACAACACTAAAGGTCGTCAATCGCTAACAAACAGACAAATATATCTATTGATATTATTATTATATATTGACGATTATAGAAAAGTTTATAGTACCCTTTACATATTTATCATCACCACATATACTCGACAGACTGGCCGACTGTTCTGCAGCGTACTGCGCTCCTAGCCTCCTAGATAACGAGGAGATCCTTACATGGATTAGTTAGTGCAAGAGACAGCTGCACTGTGTTAGCAGTCGAGCGAGAGAGACAGTACGAGCGCTCACTTATTCCTGGTGACGAACGCGCATCCCTTGCAGCTGTACTGAAGCGTGTGCTGTGCGGTGAGGTGCTTGCGGAGCGCGCGCGCAGTTTTCAGCCGCGTGCGGCATATGAAGCACTCGTATGCGCCGCTTTGCTGTAACACACATATGGACAGAGTATTGTAGATTTC
>PDGT01000155.1:184822-201176 GCA_003671415.1 Megathymus violae | reverse complement strand
GAAGTGATACAGTAGTATTTATAAATGGAATTCCGTATAAGTGTATGTACTGCTGAAACAGAGTGTGAATTTTGTGAGTTTGTATACATGTATGCGGAGGATAATTTCCGGAAGCACGGCACATATTTGAAAAATTATTTCATCACTTCAAAGCTGCATTTCACCGGATGGACGTAGGCTATTGTAGCATTTTTGGAAGGACCTAAGATCGACTATCGTATGCAGTTATGGAGATGAAGAAAAATACGTGCGAGCTGAGCAGTAGTTTAATGCTATTTTCGTATAAATAGAAATTATGCACATAGGCGGGACCCTATCTACACTACAGCCATACATCATGTTTGTATATATGTATATAAATTAGCCAGAGTCATTATGATATTAACTTTGTTTGATCCTATTTTGAGATTAATATGGATTAATCCTACGAAATATCTACTAAGACAGAAATGTTCACCCCAAAGAAGTTGAGGTGGGCCGCTGGTGAGAAATAAAGTCATAGCGTTGTCAAATTTAAAATAGCTCATTTGTAAATATCTAACCTTTCAAATGAAAATTCTCATTCGAAGAACTTTTTACGCTGTATCAATATTTCTTTCAATCCATTAAAAAGTCTTTTAAAAAGTCAGAAGGTCGGAGAATTAAGAGGAGTGTCACATTTTATTAGTTTCCAATCGTATACCTCAGAAGCAACACTTACTTATCCATCGTACTGGTCGGACTATCATCTATTTCTCTCTTCTTCGTGACTTTCTTCTCCTTCACTTTCTTTCCCGTTTTAAGTTTCTTCTTCTTTTTAGAAACGTTCTTCTTCGACACGTCAGCGTACACCTCACTCAACGTCATATCATCGGAGTCGTTGAAGTTGTCTACATATTCCTCGAAGAATATCTCGTTGGATGTTTCATCTTTGATTTCATTTGATACTATCTCTTCTTTTACCTCTTCTTCGCTTCTATCTTCTGCGAAGAGAAGAATTAATCAAGGCATATTATCAACCCTGAATTAATGTAATAGTCACAATCTCTATGTTATCTTTACTAATAATTACAATGTAAGTGGACCAAATCTGCACGTTAAATATTTTTTGTACCTCTGTACTACTATATAAATCTGTAGTGTCTGTCTGTCTGTACTTACATTCCATTGTTTTGACAAATTTAATGAAAAATATTAATTTTATAACTCGGTAACAACAATTTGACCATTAAAAAAACTCTGTATGTCTATATGTCCCGTTGTAACTCAAGAAAGGTTTCACCGATCTTAATAAAAATTGGTGTGTAGCGAAAATACATGATTGCTATATAAAATATCAGTAAACCTGTCTAATCAAGGCAAAAAAGGTTGTTATTCTGTCTGTGTCATCTTTTTAATTTTTCTCCTAATACAATTGTTAATACTCACACAACAAAAAAATTAAGTTGTAATAATTAAATATCTATTATTTACCACGATCAACTTTTCCTACAGTTTTGTCCATTTTCCGGTTTTTTTTTCGTTATTTTGTCTTAATTAAAATGATACTCATCATATTTGTAACTTATTTTATATTTCAAAACTAAGATAATTTTCATACTTACAAGTGGGAAATTAGTATGGAATTTATATTACGAGGGTAGGAGCTAAAAACTTTTAAGCCGTCTTACAGTTACTATTGCAGCAAATTAATAATTTTCCAATTCATAAAACTATTAAAACTAACCTTTAAAACAATAAAATAGATGATTTTTTTACATAATAAGCCAACAAACGAGCAGACGAGCCACCCGATGGTAAGCGGTCACCGTCGCCCATGGACATCGGCAAAACCAATGGTATCACTGATGCATTGTCGGCCGGGAAATGAAAGAAGTCGCCAGGCAGGTTTCACGGAAAGATAACACCAGTAATAATATTAATGACTTAATAATAATACTGATAATATAATCTTTACGCGAAGCCCTACCACCAAGCGGGTTGACTTCTGTCGCCTCTTACGACACCCTGTTCTGCCGGCATGGGATTGTAGGGTGTTCTAGTCCGCTTCGATACGGCCAGCCTACGGCATTCTATTACATCCCTGATAAAATTTATAATAATTACTGCTATTCTTACATAGTAGGTTTAGTTTTTCAAGCGAAGCGAGATTAGGTTATAAGTGTAATATTTAATAAAATTTTGTTTATAAGAACAGTTCAAATATTTGCCAATAGATGGCATTAGTATATGTCGTCCTGAATCACGCTGTTTAAAAAACATATACACTCTGGAGATTCCGTAAGTGTAACATGCAATAGAGCACAAAAATCTACCCGCAACATCCTCTCCTTCTTCCACATCTCCTACGGCGTCTTCGTTCACTCTGTCCGCAGCGGTCTCCCGTTTCACCACCACCCCCGTGTCTTCTATGCAATCATCGTAGTCGTCGCATTCGAAGTGTTTGAACACGAGAGTGGATTTCAGTCGGTTGTGCGCGCGGTTTATCGATTTGATGTCCCTCAATGTAATCTGCGGGCAATAAATTGGATTATTATTACAATATAAATAGTCAACATCGAGTACTCAGTTGTGACTTTATATTTAGTTTTTGATATTCCGTACATCCACTGAAACACATCCTTATAGAATTACCCGTGTCTGACAGTCTGTCTGTCTCTCGGCGATGTAAGTGCGACATAGATATGATCTTGCGGCAATGCAGTAACAATCATTGCTCTGTCAATATCAGAGGCGCAGTATTGTGTGTAAAACCTTATTCATATTGTATTTATAAACAAAGAGGCACTATTATTTCCTGTTCATATTTTTATAATCGATTGTACATAACCATCAAATAACCTATGACAATCAAATTGCGACAGAGTCAATTGTGTACATGGAATATTTTTTGATTATTTTAATATAGGTACACTTTATTATTTTTTATTGGGCGGCCTTGACATATTTTTTGGAATTTTTGGCTAGTGTCTGTATGTACACATATAATTTCTATAATCACTGAACAGATTTCGACGATTCCTTGACATATCTGGAACTTACATAACGGTGCAAAATCTATCATACTTTTAATCCGGTGAACTGACCTCGTTTCCGAATTACCCAAACGAAGCAAGGGCCGTTTACATATATAAACATAATTACATATTTATCTGGGTCTATCAGCTCTTGCAGTATAGTTTGACAACGCAACGCTTTTGATTTAAAAGCGTTTGCTGACAGCAGCCTGTGCGCACACTCCCAACATATCTTCTGTGGCAATTTGTCGTCGTCTGGCAACTGAAAAGTAAATTAATCTGTTATTATACTGTTCACTTACCTATGAAATATACAACTGAATTCACATATACCAGCAGGTAAGGATAAGTGAGACTTGTTATAAGTTAAAAAAAACACCCAAAATTTACCTTTCCTGTAAATAAGTCGAATTCGATTGAAGTTTTTAGTTGTGCAAATCTTATTGTTTAATGAGAACTAATTTCTATAATATACACTACACACTAAGATTTTCTGTCTGTATGCGATGCTTTCAAAATTACTGCAAGGAAATTCATGCTGTTTTTACCGACAGATAGATAAATAACAACGAAGATTTAGGTATATGTAGCAGATACATATTTTTTTTTTATTAACGCAATTATTGTGTTTCCCTGTGTGTGAGTTACACTGTCATGATTGCATATTTGGGGATACCTGTATCGTACAATTTCGCGGCTGATCATATTATTTTGAAGTACAGAAATTTAAAAGAGGTAGTCATAAAAAGTAGTAAAGTTGTCATTAATCTCTGTCATGTGTCAACTGACAAAAGTTTCCCACCATTCATATCTGTCATTCAGACTGATGTCGGTGGATTATAATTTGATTAGTAGTCTACTGGGCCGAAATATCGATAAAAACATAAAAACCGTGAGTACCCGATGTTAAAACGAGTGCGGGTACAATTAAAATGAAAAAATTATGGGGCACACTAAGTTAATGATACAAATCCCCCACATAACTAAGTCTCGTAAGTTATTCTATATAATGATGAAAACTGCATTAGAATCCGTGCATTGCTCCTTTATTATCGCGGATGTAATCCAAGCATAGTAACGTCGTACGAAACCACTATGAAGTAAAGCATATGTGCTACAGATTAAAAATAACAATTATTTTACACTTACTGTCATTCCAAGGACTTGCTCATAAACCAAATCTAGTTTATATTCATTCATGTGATACATTGTGGAATCCATTGCTAGGCAGACTCTACACACCTGAACAAGTAACAATAATAATAATATAAATTAATATTCCTATGATCACACCCCATTACATACAATTTATCTGTTACATAAATGCGTATCCCGGTGATAGGCAAGGTCGCCACCAAATGATATACAAATTAATTAATGTATTAAGGAACTACTTTAACATATTTTATTACTTAACAAACTCAACCGCTTTTATTAATAGCCTATTTACTATGGTGAAATTTCAAAATATTATGTATATGCAGTAATAAAATTATTATTTTCTTTACTTTAAATATGTTTACACATAGTAAAAAGAAATATTTAGATGATAAAATAAATCCAGAGGCAAGCAAGGTAGGATTTCATGTGCATTAATCCTAATACTAATCCTTAACACCACTTGAATAACTACAGGTGGTAAATTGACTTCATTAAAACCTTATTAACTCACCCTCAATGCAGCCGGTGCATCTAGATCCTCTGCTGAATCCTAAAAATAGTAACATAATTATTAAAACAGTATTACGAATAACAGTGTTGGACCCAATAATTGATATTCATCTATATACATTTAATAATGTTCTGTTTACACCTAAACTTGTCAACATCAAACACTACAGAAATAGACAGGCAGATGAGAAAATCTTAATGAACTATTTTGTCTCTAGATATTTATTTATAGATCAACACATTACTATCCTGATAGGACATAATAACATTTTTATCCTTAATTTGCTCACACAAATCTGACATACATTTGTGTTAACAAAAGAACTGAGAATTAACAACAGAGTTACCGCAAAAACAACATAAAAGCAAGGGTTCCAGTATTGTACACTATTGTATGTGGTGAACCCTGCCGAGTGATGGACCTGGCCAAGTACCTTGTCTCTCCTTTGGAGGTCACTGAGGTATATACTTGCTTAACTCATAGAGGAATCAGATTTCTATACCTATAGTTTATATAGGTATTTTTAAGCGATGTTTATATTAACAAAGTACAAGATTACTTAAACAATATAGAAGTCATAATTTTTGGAAAAAAATATTATTGTTATTCTAATATTTCATCGATGGGTATACACCCATAACATACGACAAATTAAATGGGCAAAGCCTAGCAAAGACAAGCCTAAAGCATTCAGAAGATATGATCTAGAGAGCAATGCTAAAATTTATTTTAAATTACACAGTAGTGTAACTGCTTTTGGTAGATACATCAAATGGTTGTGGTGACAGTGACAGTATTCAATGAATCAATCTTATTCAAGACTGGTCAATCATGCTAACAAGTAAAGAGTAAACTCACATGAACAACAACAGGCACGGCTCCGTTCTTAATCTTCCGCAGTCCATTTTTAGTTAAGTAGAAGTCATTATTGCGGAAATGCTCTGAGCAAACAGTACTTCTGTCCTTAGGTTCCCACTGTGATAAGCCCAGAGCTTCCACCCATGCTGTGCGTAGACTCTGCTCTTTAGGGAACCTGCAAGGTGTTAAACAGATTGTATATAACAAGAAACCATAATTAAAGATTATACACAAATAATATAATTAAAAAATATATATATCAATCGATGAGGCTTTACGTGACAATCTTACTAGCAAAATATTATTTACGTTTGAGATATAGAATTTCAGATTTAATTCCATTGTATATAAATTAAAAAAAAATATGGTATACACATAATTATGTCATGTTTAGGAAAGAGATATAATATTAGACACAAATGTAAATTACAGCCAAGACTCGGAACTTAAAGTATCTTGTGATAAATAGAGTCTTTACCCAATAGCCGACAGTGGTCTGTACCAGAGAATTGTCACAGCATCATTCCATGCATTAGTGTAGCAATTAAAACTAATTTCTGAATTAACTCACATATGAAATGTTATCCCGTGGCTTTTGGTGGTCCTTCTAGTGTCATTTGTACAATTTAAAACACTGCACCGCATTTTAATACAACTTTTTTTACACAAAAAGCTACTTGGTAAAAAAGAAACACATATTTATATTTAAGTTCGATTCAACTTCCGTTAAGATAAAATTAAATCATTGTATGTAATACAACAATTAAGAGGAACACTTGTTTACAATTTTTTTGTATTATTTATTTTATTTCACTCAAGCAGCAAGCCAATGCAAATCCTATAACTATTCTATTTGACAGCGGATAGCTTGACATTCTGTTTTTTGACATATAATTGAAGCTTGGTTTCGTCTAACTCTACAACGCTGTGATGACGTTCCTTATGATACGGTAATGGATGGTACGTATAGTATTTTAGTATGGTAAGGTATATGGATAAATTACTATCAAAACAAAATAATGTCTCACAAGTACAATACAAGCGAGTTAAGAAAAATTTACAATAGATGAGATTCATGGCCATTATCCATTAAAGTCGATGTCTATAGTAGGGATGATATGGAGCTGCGTAACTGTATCCGAAAAAATGAGATATCCGAATTCAATAAAAAAAATCGAATAAATTCGGATAGGGGCGGAGTCTAAATGAATCACGTTATGCTAGGTTCTCGCTGGCCGAGCTGATACACTAGCCACGTCGCTCCCATTTTTAGACAGTTTTAATTATTAAATTTTAAAAGCTATCGTTTTTTATTTTGACTGCAATACTAGATAATATCTAGAAATAAAGTCAAAGTGTTACATTGTAAATTTTTCCTAATCATCTAATATCCGCTACTGAAATTATCCGAAAGAATCGGGTAATCCGAAATAATTTGATATTCGTAATCGTAACCGAAAACGGTAAAATATTATTAATATGTCTATCCGTATTCAGATCCGAAATTACATGTCCATATCATCCCTAGTCTATAGTCACCTTAACGCGAGGGCAACAGAAATTATATCATATATCTCGCTAATGGTGTCCTAGTTTAAATTCGATAGTATATAGTAGTAGTAAAATTAACCGCGTCGCCCAATTTAAGCGGTGCCAACATGGCCTCGGTTCTCGCGAACCACACTTGTTGTGAGTGAGACTGCTCCCAAAGCGCTAGATGTACTCGTGCTCTCCTTGCTTTCCGTCGGCTTTAATTGTTTGGATTCCATTTTCACAGCCCACTAAAGCATCCTTGATCGAACATAGATTTTATATATACGAAACTTGGTTCGTATAGGTAACCGTGATGGCAACACCGGTCAGAGCATCTGGCGGATCGCGTGTTCCGCTTGCGCCACAGAGTACATTAGGCTTACGCTGCGAACGTCAACGAACGATCGATGCTATATCCCAGGTATGTAACGGTGTTACGCCACGATATGTCTCGACGCTTCCGGCTAAACATGACGGCGGCTGTCTTACCGACATTGACTGCTACCCGCCATCGGTCCATCCGTCCCGACAACTGACCGAGCGCGCGCTGCATGCGCACGGCCGCATAGCGCGGATTCGGCGCCGAGGCGGAGTAGCTCGTCCGATGTCCGTCCGTAAGTATTCTTCTAGTTATAATATCTTCAAATCTAATCTAATGTTATATCTTCAAGTAAAATTTATGCAATGACATTAGGGTACACTACGTCTACTTAATCAAAGGAGATCTAAGTTTTACTTCGTATTTGAATTCCTTTATATATTTAACCACTGAATAAGGAAATAAGATTGTCGAGATTCCCCATTACAGATTTTTGGACATGTTACCATTTCATTGGATCGAATTAGAATGATATTCAGATAAGTACCTGTTGATAAATAAATCTTAAAAGTTAATGGTAAAGGTGGGTTTTCGTTGAGCCGTAAACTAGAGGAGTTGTGAAGTTAGAGTGAAAAATAAGAAAACATTTTATATGTTCTTAGTTTAATATACACAGACATCACTAGAGTTTCATCAATTACATATTACACTATATCTCTTATAATACATCAATAAAACAACATCACATACACAATATATTAAGTGAACATGTAAAATTATTAAACTCACTTGTAAAATTAATATGCACTGCACTCATTTATGTTAATACTGATTAGATTCACAGTACTCTCATTCGAAAAAAGTGGCCGACAAATTATTGCTAAACTATTTCAAAATTTATCGAGTCTCTGTCATATCCTATTCAAATTAATATTTTTTTATTTGCACGAGTGTTGCTTACAGATGATGTACAATATAAGGACAGCTCGTACACATTGTCATTGTTGACGTACAAATATTTAAATAATAATCATAATAATTGATCTATGTACACTATTCACAAAAATAAGGGAACGCACTAAACGAGTTTAAAATGCCATTTAATTTAAATGCCCAGTGTTTGGTGGTACAAAACAAAAAAATATGATTTACATCACAAGCAACAACAGCTTTTGCAGGGTGAATGGCACAGATTAATGTTTCTCAGGTGTCATACATTTATTTCTTTAAAGTTCCGTATCTAAATCATGGTTGACATATGAGTGACAGCTAACGTGTCACTGTGCATGTCGGAAGTAGTCATGAAAATGTTGAAGACATTTTATTACTTTGGTATAAACCATAGAGTTAATATAATATTAACTCTATGATATGAACGTAGCTTGTTTTTTTTTACATAGTATTTTTGACCTAACCCATTTGGAAAAAATTCTTTGATATTTGGTGGAGTTACTTTTAAGAAATCAAGAAATCACATTAAATTAAAATATTTTGGCTTTTTGTGTCAAGATTCCGAGCATGATTATTTTCCGAGCATGAATGATAAAAACAATATTATTACCTTATTAAAAAATAATAATTAGTATTAGATTGAACATCATAGTACAATTTCAATAATCGAAAAAAAATTGTCAGTCAACATCACAGGTATGAAGTGATAGATGCTACAAGTCGTTCGTCTCAGCTCGCACGCAGTAGGTGCGAGGCACCAACTGGCAGCTTTCTACTTCAGTTCACTCCCAACCGCAGCCGCAACTAGTCACTTCACGTGTTCTGTACACGTGGTGGACATCGACTGGACCGTTGCGTGACGTCACCCTACCCCCAACCACACGACACGATCGCGTTTGCATACTCACATACTGTTCAGTGAACTATTCTCTATCATGCTGTAATACGGTGACCAATACATTGTAAACTATATTTACAAAGTGGACTTTACGAGATCATGACACTGAATAAAAAGCTAGATGTATTATATGTGAATACTTAAATATATATATGTTTTAATAAAGCAGCAAAAAAAAAAAATGATTACATTGACAATAATGTCAACGGATTTTTTTTGATCAGCATTCATAGATAATTAATTTGAATTGTTGATAAATCAGACAAAAAAAACCGTTCGTCACGACGAACAATGGCGCCTGATTGACAAAGTTAAGTTTGATAATTCCGCGTGATTGATATTGACAAAATATTCATATTTGTCAAGTAAATACTATACTAGCCGTGAATCGTTTTTGTTTACTATAAAATGTAAAATACAGCTTTTATTTAGAGAAAAAAAATTGATTCGCGGTAATTGGCCCGACTCGATCAGTAATCGGATGGATGACCACTGGAAACAAAACTTCTGGAGCTTCGTACTTCGAACGGTTGTTAAGACAGGTCTCAGATAAAAACATTGGACCATATTAAGAAAACAAAAAGGAAAAGTGGTTGATTTTGTTCAAATACAAAATTATATACATTCCACTTAATTATTTTCAATTTAAATAATATCGGTATTACAAATAGTCATCTTGATTTTACTTATTGGCGTAATAAGTAAATACGATAAGTTGTCAAATATATTATAAAAAATATCTAAAACCATCACTAAAAAACAAAACTGTTTAATATAGTACAAAAACTAATAATAAATAATTTACTCACCTTTTTTATATTAATATGAACAGTATATTTTAGCGATAAAATACTGCAATTTTCTTTTTAAATAGCGTCCTTAATGTTTTGGATTCATCAAATAAAAATATATTTCATTAATATATAATTATGCCGAATTTAAATTTGGCGCCAAGATGATCAAAAATAAAACCGATCACCGAAATAGTTACAAACAGAAACTCCTTGTATTCCTGTCACGTGTATTGAGAATCAGCTGGCACGTAGTATGAGTGCGAGGCACCAACTCGCCGTTACCTACTTCAATTCACTGCGGGCCGTGGCGGCGAGAAGTCGTCGTATCGCGTGTTCTAGGTGCGTGGCGCACGTCGACCGGACCGTTGTGTGACGTCACCGGACGTACAACACGCGACCCGAACGTTTTCAGTGAACTAGCCCTCTCTATCACAAGGTATTTCTGCAATTTTCGTCATTTAATTCACTACCAGATTACGGAATTGTGTTTGAAATATTACGTTACAATTCACTTGAAGTCTTTACAAAATTAACACTTGACAGTCCAAAATAAACTTTAGTTATATCATTTCAATTTAAATTGTCGTCAGTGTTCGCCTTGTGATCAAAATTCGACCATGATCATTGAATAATGTTCTTTTTCCTATTTTTATTACTGATAACATCGATTTTTATAAATAGCTACCGAACAAAACAAAAAAAAAACAAAATCAGTCGACAAACGGAGATGAAAAATGTTGTACTTTTTTTTGTCTCAGCCTATTTACAGTATACATCACTGAAATAAATCCATCACAATGGTTGATGAGACACAGAGGTATGGTCGCGTTTATAAATAGCACAAATAGTGGCTTCCAAATTAAATATATAAATAAATACATATACTTATTTTATGGTGGTACCTGTGTGTGTTTATCTTTCTGCGTGTGTCCGCTTGCATCCCACGATCATTGAGTGTAAACATTTATAAATGTTTCTATATCTATGCGTTATGTGTATCCGCTTTAATCTCCTTGCGTTTGTTAGTGTGTGGCTTCGAGCAACCTCAATCTACACTATAATTTTTTTCTCCGTGCAGTTTGGGTAGATAAGCCGGCTAGGGCGGCGAGCATGTTACATTCTAAACTTTTGTACTTATAGTTTTTTAATACATACCCAATTAATAATTTATTTTAAATCATTTTTATTCTTATTTTAATACATACGTTGTTTTATCTATTTTTTTTTGTTTCATTTTTATCACAATCCCACATAATGACAAAACTAAATACACTAACGATAACCTTTATCGACAACAATAATGCGCATCGCTATGCCCGCCCATAAGGCCCGTGAGTGGGAGAGAGAGCAAAATACTCGCTTCACCACTCCGACGTTTTACGACGCAAACTACACGGAGAAAAAAAAATACTATACATTTATGTGTATCTGCTTCAATCTCCCTGCGTTTGTTAGTGTGTGTCTTCGAACAACCTCGCTCTAGTGTACGTCCGCCCCCTTGTCTCGCACTGTCTCCGTTCATGAATGTGCGCGCGCGCACTTAACAATCTGCGAACAACGCGTTGTAATTCGTTGTTCAACAAACGTTCGGATTCACTGTGATCATTGAAACGAGCAACAGTCTTATATCTTCAGGTTGTAGTAGACCGGCTTATCGACGATCATGGCGCCCATGTCGGCCATCTTGGGCTCGCACGGCGGCCACACGGGCTGGGTCATGTCCATCTCGCTCGCACCTCCCACCGTGCCCTCCGCCTGCAGCTGGCCCTGGGGTATACATCACGCGAAGTTCATTGTTTATTTACGTTTTCCGAGCCGCAGTTAGCCAAGTTATTTTGTATGCATCCATTCACCTGTTAAAATTATTTATCACTTCCTTCGGCGAAAACAAACATTGTGACATATATACAAATAGCTCAGGGTTGTTGTCATACTGACACGACACACACGATCACATGATTTCGCAGTAGAGTTTGGTGTCCCTACCTGCCAAACAAAAGGTTCCAAGTTCGATACCCACCCGGGGATACCACCTATTTAACTAACGTTCTAGAATCTTGGTTGTTACTAATATATTATTCACCAGCAAACTGCCCTCGTTTCTCTTCGGGAAAACTACTCCTTACGCTAAGAATTAGTACCCGCATTATTTTAAATTAATGTATACCCCTTTTATTTATGGACGGATGGAAATGAAACGAACTTTAAGTATTAAGCGACGCTCACTGCAATACATTAGTGAAAACCTGATCGTAATCGGTTAGGCCGTTTATGAGATTAGCGCGAACAAACGCACAGACAAACAGACACAAATTCTAACAGCTATTGTTTTGGGTTCTATTGCGTTAATAAAGACCCCTAATAAGTTTTTCTCATATATCGTTTACGTCCAGAAAGCGATCAGTTACAATTGTATTATATGTACAGAGCCTCGGCACTCACGGGTCGGTCGCGCCGCTTGCCGCGCGCGCGCTTCGGCCACGGCTTCTTGAGGTGCACGTACGTGATGTGCGCGCGCTTCTCGCTCGCGTGCTTGAACGACTTGCCGCACATCTCGCACTTGAACGGCTTCAGGCCCGTGTGGATCTGGCGACGGGGGTTGTGGCGTTCAGTTATGTTTTACAACTTTTTGTTATAAAATATAGCAGACCCGTAAATCGTATATGACATAAGCAGATTCAGGAACCGGGAGCCATATTGTAATTCTAAATAAACTATCTACTAAGTGACATTTCTATTGTACTAGATCCAGTTGTGAATTTAAACCATCCAGAGACCTTAAATACACACGAAAAATTTTATCGAAATCGGTTCAGCCGGTCAGGTGTTCAGTGACGTACACACGTACAGAATAATTGTGTATACAATATATGCTGATTAAGTAAAACCCATAATTTTCCCACTGCTCAGTTCTCCTCCCGCAATGTGAGGTATTAAGGTCACAGTGCCACCACGCTGGCCAAATACGAGATGACAGATTTCACACACTTCCGAGAAATTATATAGAACTCTCAAATAGGTAGGTTTCTTCCCGATGTTTTTCTTTACCAAAGCGAGTGATAACTAATTTATAATACGCATATCGTGGAAACTTTTTATATATTGGTTTCGAAAAGAAAATGCTGCTGTCATCTGATTTCAATGCATTAATCATTCATTGCGGTTAATTTATTAAGATTTCGCTACATTCAATAAATCAGGATCATTCCATCATTACCATACGTTAAATGATAACGATTTTAGAATCGACTGCCATGGAAATAAGGTATATTTTCTCGATGGACGAGATTACGAATCGATATATCGGTATTATTTTATGATAAATACAGCAGCATTAGAAATATCGATATTCTCTAAATACACACACACACACACATGTATAAATTTGCTTCAAATATCGATACAACAAAATACCGCTAAATGCCGGAATGGAACGCCAGAAATCGAAACAGCTATGTTTCACTCGACACTGTTACAAAAATCGATACGCAACCGACACACCACTAACGCCATCTGTTATCCGTACTCACAAACATGTGCCGCTGGCGGTTGCTGTGTGTCGAGAAGTGCTTGCCGCAGAGCGTGCACACGTACGTGTTGCGCAGCTGGCTGTGCACGCGACGGTGCGCCACCAGCCGTTGCCGCATGCGGAAACTCTTGCCGCACGCGTCGCACGCGAACGGACGCTCGCCGGTGTGCACCCAACGGTGGTCTTTGAGAAGCGCGTAGCTCTGGAATATTATATCGTGTTATCCATCCGTTAATAGTGAAGAGAAAAGTTCATAATCTTTTTAAGTATATTGCACAGCACGCATAAAGGAATGGGGTTTGACATAGTTGAAGTTCATAATGGCGAATAAAGATATAATGAGAAGTGCACTTAGCAAAAATAAGTTTCTATCTTTAGTGGTCTAGGCGATGCATTGTTTGTCAGTCATACAGTCAATCAGTGAATCCAGAAGGAAATTATCAAACCGAAATTTTCATTCAAGACCTTTCAAAGTGAATGCTACATTTTTAATTAATATTTTTATACAAAATAAACATAGAGCTTCATAAACCTTTCTTGTGAATTTTACAAAAAAAATATTCATACAAACCGTCACCTGACAATCACAAATACATCATAAAAATCAACAGAATCCTTGCAGCCGTTCTCAAGTCATGACACATGCGACAATTTGACTTTTATTTATATACTATTGTCAAACACACAGTAAATAAAACATTCGTTGTATACATTCATACATTCAGCAACAAACACTCGGACCGTTGCGGCGGACCGACGTTGAAACAAGACTGTACTGTCATATATATTTTATATAGTATCGCCCACCTCCCCGACTTCGTTCGGGTTGAAAATTAATTATACATATATACATGATTATACAACATTTTATATTTTTGCCATAATAAGACATCGTTAGGTGAACCGATACATGTACACTCACTTGGAACATGCGACCGCACACCTCGCACATGCACGGCGACTTCATCGAGGGGTAGTTGGTGCGGTTCTTATCGGGGTGCATCCGTCTGAAGTGGCCGTGGTACGCGCGCGAGTCCTCCAGCTGCAGGCCGCACTGCCAATGTTGATGTCGGTTTTATGACTCAATTCCCATCACAGTGGATTGGTATGCAATATTAGTTGATACTGGTGTTTTAAAAAGAAACCACAGCAAATCAAAATTCTTGGGCTCAAAACTCAGCGCTGCCCGAATGTTGAAAACACTTGAAGGCACACCTGGAACGGCTCAGGAAACTTAATCATAAGTTCGTATTTATGCGACACAGTTTTCACTAGTTTTTTTTATATTTCTTGTACACTAGCGCTAGCAGATGGTGGTGGCACTTTATTGTAACCACACGAAGAGCCTAAGATCCTAAATATCGATACGCGAACTGTATGGAAATTTTATATTGATATAGTTTGAACCAGTCTGTTTGAATCCAGTGCAATGATTGCACGTTAACATTGCGGCGCGTCGGTGAAAATGATAAAAAAAAATGTAAAATCCAGCTTAGTGATTCAAATTATCCGCAAACAATTTTCAAATCGCGAGTACCTGCGGTATATTCAAAATATATTTTTTTTTCATTTTACATACATATATTTGATTGTAAAGTTTGATCAATTCGACTAATTCATGGCGGACGATGGTGCACTGTGGCTCACAGTGGGCCACGCTCTCACCTGCTCGCACGGTATCGGTCCGGGCAGCAGCGCGGGGAACATCTTGCTGCCGCTGTCGCAGCTCGACGTGCGCGTGCTGCGACGTGGCGCGCGAGTCTTGCGCAGTTTGATCTGCTTCGGCTCCTTCTGCCTGCGACACAGAGTAATCTCCTATATAATATGATAGCGGTCCCCGCCCACTTTGTTCAGGTTAAACATTTGTAATCCGGTATAATGTACTTTTCAAATGGTACAATATTTATATATAATAATATATAAGTACCGTAATTCCGGAGATTATTCCCGACGTACACACAAACAAACAAAATTCGCACTCCGTCTTTATTATAATATATTAATTTAGATATTGGGCAGCGTATGTATATAATTATTAAAGATATTAAATTGCCCCATGTACACCGGTAGAGGGTAGTCGTCAAGCGGGACGTGGTAGTTGAACGTCAGTCTCGTGATGGACACGGTGCGGATCGGACGTGTGCAGTGTGTAGCGGTGAAATGCTTCAGTGAGTTCGCAGTGTCTCTTGACGTGAATATCATAAGGACCTTCGGAGTTTACATATATAGCTACACTCAATGTTGTTTGTCAATTTTAAATGTTTTTTTCGTTTCGTTACTTAAACTTTGGTCTTACTGTATAAATCCAAGCTAAAATTCTAAATACAGTTTCATTACGTATATACAACCATTACTTCATAGTTCTAAACAATGAAATCGGCCTTCCGGAAAATTTCTAATTAAGAATAAGTGGTAAAAAATTAATGTCGGCCATCGTGCGTACTGGATGTACATCACACTTACTTATCACCAGTGTTGTGCTTCGCGGAGACGCTCAAATGTCGTTTATGTGCCTCCTGGGACACGAAACGAACGTTGCACAGCTCACAAAACGGTCCATCGTCTGGTATCTATAAAAACACATAATAAGCCAAAGTGAATGAAAAAACCAAAATGTCTACGGGTTGCAATTATGACAAGATTTCGCTATACATCATTTTGACGCACACGTCAAAATGCCAGAAAATCTAGCGTTGGATTGATATTGCAGAATATATATAATACACAAGTTTCTTTTCCCAGGCAAAATCACCTATCACGACGAAAGATCTTTTCACACAGTGGACATTGAAACCATGAGGAGG
>PDGT01000155.1:155181-184805 GCA_003671415.1 Megathymus violae | reverse complement strand
GGGGCTTGGTAAATTTTTATTTATTGCAATAAATAAAACGCATTGTAATAAACGTATCGTAATCGTACAAAATGTATAAATTCCAGATGACATTACTTCAAAATCACAGCTTGCTAAATGTCTTCCAAGCCTGACAGCTGTCAATGAGAACGTACCTGTGTGTTTTCCAGACGATGCTTGAGTTTCTTGTGCAGCTCGATGCCCTTCTCGCTGACGAAGGAGTACCCGCACAGCTGGCACACGAAGTCGGAAGGATGCTTGATGCGGATATGGCCCATGTACGTTGTGAACTTGCTAGAGAACAACAACGGTTTTAGTTTGTATCGCACACACGCAGCACACGCCCGCATGCGCACACGCACGCGCGCACTCGCGCACACCCTCACATATATTTCTTTGATTTTCATTTAAATAAATTTAAAGGCAACTAGAATGTGACTATATTAAAATATCCAATATCATTCGTGATGGTGCTATTGCTATTCCAAACCGCCGGGCGTTTCGACACGAACGGTATTAATACCCGCGTATTTTATCAAAAAGAGGGTCGAAACAAAACTGTCTATGGCGACTAATGATATCGGATCGCCAGCGATAGTTTTATGCGTGCTTTCACGGGAAATGTGAAGTGAAGTGGAATCTTTCGGGGCGATGGAAGATTGCTGGCCGCAGCGACTACTCTGGTGCGGCGTGTTCCACTCGATGTGCGTTATGAACACTTCGGTACGATCCTCTCAACTCCTTTGGTATTTATTTGTTTAACATAATAGCATATTCGATTCAACATTTGACCAAATTCCCTGACCGACACCGCCTGACTTGTGACCCCCTCGGCTCTACCCGACTGCAGCGCCCACGCACATTATCCTCGTTAGATTGCTGGCTCGTTTTAGAGTGAGCGTCGCGGGGTTTCTGCACATGAAGGGTTATGTGAGAACAACAATTGTTTATAAACGCGATAGAACCCAAAACAATAGTTGTTACAATTATTGTCCGTTTGTCTGTGCGTTTGTGCGCGCTAATCTCAGAAACGGCCTAACCGATTTCGTTACGTTATTCACTAATGTATTGCAGTGAGCGTCGCTTAATATTTAAAGTTCGTTTCGTTGCAATCCGTTCATAAACATAAAATGTATAAGTTATAAAGAGAAAAACCCAATACTGAAACAATTCAGGTGCTATTTCTGAGCGTAAGGCGTAGTTTATTCGAAGCGAGGGCGGTCCACTTGGTTGTCAATATTGGTGTCGAGTTCGTCACAGCTAAAGTTTCTATACGCGGCCGTCGTCACTCACAGAAACTCCTCCTGGCAGTGCGGGCAGCGGTACTTGGTGCCCTTGTGCCACCGCTCGTGCAGCCGCGCCGTCTGTCTGCAAACGGACACGCCACACGTGTACGGACATATATACGGACAACGATCAACCGAACATTTTATTCGCAATGTTCGCTCTTTTTACCGAAGCTATAAAAGGGTAGGATTTCTTTATTATATAAAAACTACTATACTAATTACACGTACATTTCTAACCCAAGTATTTATATCACGTGACAATAAACATCCTTCAAGTATGTAAAATGTTTTGTCTATCTTTGCTACTATATAAATCAGTAGTGTCTGTCTGTCTGTACGTTCCATTTTTTAGTCACATTTCATGACAAATATATGGTACACAATGACTCATAACGACATCTATTTTACTTATTTTGTATTATTCCAGTAGAAATCTCTCACTGGCTTATTGCCACACTCAACGACAACGACCGACTGACTCCCGGACGGTCCGATGCACCGTCGGACGATCGGACCGTCGGACGGACCTGTGCGTGGTGACGTAGGGGCACTGGTTGCAGCTGAACCGCTGCGTGTGGTGCGCGGTGATGTGTTTCCGCAACGCGTGCGGATGCTTGAAGTGCGTCTTGCATATCTTGCACTCGTGTTCGCCGCACTCCTGCAACGGCCAATATTTACACGTTACGTACGATAAATTCGCTTTCGTCCTGCCTCACACCGGTTGCAATTTTGTAGCAATTGATACTTATAAAAGAAAATTCATGGTCGATTTTAAAAGCGATGTAAAGTGTACAGAGCAGTGGAATGGAAGTTAATAAAATAAAAGATTTCTCCCAGAGTTAATCGGTCCCTCGGCGCACCGCCGCGTTCGTATGCGAAATCGGTTTGCTGCGAAACCACTGCGGTAACGAGACACCTGCGGACATTGCATTGTTTCGCAAAAAAAATCATTGCAGCGTTCGTGGACTGGGCGTGTGGACGTCGTCATATATATGATGTCGTCCGAGTGATCGGTTTCAGATTATGAAGAGGAAGAATTATTGCTGCTGGCGTCTGACGTATTAAAAAAAAGCGCAAAGTGCATGAAATAAATAAAAATAAATAAATAAACGTTTTCACACTCACACACACAAACACAAACATACTTTTTTGGTTGTTTCGCTGCCGCACACGAACGCGTCGGCGTATTAAAGGCGTATGTACCTACTAAAAAATATTCATAAATAGTGACTAGATAAAAGAGCCTACTTAACTTTAAGATTTTCTCAATACGACATATTCCTATCCCTGTCTAACTTATAGCTCTATCTCTACGTCATTCTGTACTGCATCAATCTAAGTAGCTCTCTATTTTACGGCTATAAATAATCCAGGATTTTAAAACTAGTTACAATTTACATATATTTAAAATAAATTAGTTTCCGCAGTCCGTACCAGATTATGACGATGAGAAGTGATTCTGCCACATCTAGGACAACCTCCGACCGTTATGAATCCAGAACATATTACAATCCACTGTTTAGCAGGATGCACCACGAGCGAGATGCGTTGGTGCGGATTCAGGGATTCATGGGGCTCTTTATGATTTGGGATTCAAAGATGGATACACTCCAGTCGATATTTTATTATTAGTACAATTGAACTCACATTGGAATGTCTCATCATGTGTCCGCTAAATGCGTCCGCGTCAAGGAAACCCTTGTAGCACACGGTGCATTTGAATGCAGAGTTCTTGTAGTTAGCTGTCTCCCGTCGCTTCTCGATCTCCGCCACCTGACACGGACGACATTGTCATAAGTAACGTATTTTCGACTATTGAATATAATCAGTGATCTATGTAACTGGGTCCAAATATCAGTAGAGGTAACCAGGACATAAAGAACTACCACCAGGCACGAGTACCAGGCTAAAACTGCCTGGGACATAACCCAGCATCCTCAAATTGAACGGACCTTTCCCTAGCCTCGTCCGTTGCTCAGCTGGTTGACACAAGCGTGAATAGTGGGATCGGACTCAATGATAGCTGGAAATCTGTACCAACTCTACCCATCAATCACTCACAGAAGAGACCCGTATGCCATGAGGGAACACAGGCTGCACCACGTGAAGAGACGGTAACGTCGAGTTGGGCGTGATGATGGAACAAACCTCTTTCAACCCAGTCTCCCTCACCTGCTCCTCCACAGTCAAATCCGATATAGTGAACAGGGTCTCGTTGAGGTCGTCGTTTAGGAATGGCTTCCGACGCCTGTCGATTTTCGGCTGGGTCGCGTCTTTCGGGACCTTCGTCATCTTCTTCACTTTTCTACTCTTCCGTTTGGGTTTCTGAGTCTGACCCAGCGGGAGACTGTCGTCTGAGGAGTAGTCCTTGCCTAGAAAAAAATATATACCACACAAATAACAACCAAAGCGAAACAAGGGTCGCTTCGCTTTCAAAAATTCTGCAATATCAGACCTATGACATAAGTTATAAACGGGTCAAGAACACCAGACAGATAAAAAGCCCAAAGAAATATATTACGGACTCCATACATCCATAACAACATTTACCTATACTAAAATTAGCAAATAATATTCAATGTATCAACCCTATTACAGTTCCGCGGTAAGTACAGATGTCCATAGATAACTATAATATAAAAATATTCTTTGAGAGTTTTTCGTCTCTTATCTGTACATGGCAGGGGATCGCTAAAAGCTGTTACATTCTAGCAGCTTCAAAATGCAATTAAATTTTCAATATACTGATAAAAGTGACCTACCCACAAAAGTATCGCCACAGACAGACACCATGTCATCGTTGGTCTCCGCATTCTTCTGACAGTCATAGAAGGCATCATCGAAGCCATCGTTGAACTCGTCCTTCTCACACTTGATCCCGTCGAGTACGGTCACCTCGTGCAAGGTCGGCAGGTCGCTCGGGTCGCCCTGCTCCGTGTACGAATCCTTCTCCTCGTGCACCACCTCCAGGTCGTAGTGGTCAGGCCGACGGTGAGTGATGCCGAGACTCGAACTGAGCTGGTTCTGCTTGCGGTTTATTGATTTTATTGTTTCCAATGTTATCTGGAGAAGCAGAAGGTCATAAAATAAAATCTGGCGCCATTGCACCGTCCGAAGTTCTGCATCGCCAGCAGAGAAGTTACCTCCGATTCAAAGATGATTGGAGGGAGTAAATGTATGGAAATAGCCACATGAAACTTATAAAAATACCCACACCAAAACTTATAGATATACCCACATCAAAACATATAGAAATACCCACAGAAATTATAGAGATACCCACATAGCCATGTTTTTTATCAATCTCCACTAATATCATGTGCGCTCGCAGGCTCCTGGTGCGGAAGTGGATACAGTTGAGCAGCCGCTGCGCGCACTCCCCACACAGGTATGGCGGCAGGTGATCTTCGTTCTCTATCTGCAATGTTGTTTACATAGACAGAACGTATCTATACTACTACATAAAGCTGTAGTGTCTGTCTGTACATTCCATTTTATTGATAATTTTCATGATAAATATTAGTTTTACGATTCACTGACATCTATTGTACTATTTTGAAAATTTTTGTCCGCCTGTACGTAACGTTATAACTCAAGAGCGGCTTGACCGATTTTAACGAAAATTGCTATGTAGTAAGCACAAGTGACTGCGCAGATGATAGGCTGTAAAATATCACTAAATCTAATGATATTCAATTACGGCAAAAAAATGTAAAATTTTAAATATTCAAGTACATATATAAAATTAATCGTTCAACCCGAACGAAGTCGGAGCAGGTCGCTAGTATGTCATAAGTTTGCATTGAATAATATTTTAGTTTTTCATAACAATCGTGGCCTAGAGCTCAGGAGGCTCAAGTTCGAATTCTGCACGCGTGGGTAATGTCTCAAATTTAAAATGAATTGTAATTATCACTCGCTTTGTGAATGTTATCATCGTGAGGAAACCTGCACACCTGCGGGTTCTACCGAACGTTCTCACAGGTGTATGAAGTCTGTCAATTCACACTTGGCCAATGTGGCGGACATTGGATTTATCTCCTCTCATTGTGAGAGGAAATAAGAGCCCAGCGATGGCACAATTATTCATTGTAATTAAACAGTTTCCAATCTTAAATTACATAGGCATTGGAAATGTATAATTTAAATCAACCAGATTTTTCCAGCAATCCCGCAGGTAGGTTATGTATGTCATACTAACAGAAAACCCTGTGAGGATCTCGTACGCTTGGTCTAGATTCTTGTACACCGTCATGGGGTACAAGCGGCAATCAGTAACAAAACATATCCTGCAGACCTGTCAAACAAATATATTAATATTATTTTAAAATACTCATTGTTGACTTTGTAATTCCTATAACAACCGAACGAGTTGATACGTTGAGAGTGATAAGGGTTGTTGACATGAAATATCTTAATTTCTTATATGCATCACTCATATAATTACGAAGTGTATAAATAATGTAATTTATTTGCATTATCTCGCAAAGATTTTATCATGGACAAGAAACGGCAAAAGAAACTCCTCAGCTTATCTTTTAAAACAACACATGCTCATTACAAAGTAAGTTTTAACCCGCGTGGAACTGGTTTTTACACTTTATTTACAGGCGTCCTAAACATCAACATATTCATCTATACTATAATATCCTTTACACATAACATACATATGCTTTAATACGTCGCTTACAAATTCCAACTGGCAGCTTACGCATCAACTTAGAAACCTTATTGGAAAACGAACTCCAAGCCCCATAAAAGAACTCTGAACCTTTTGAAGGCGACATGAAGACCTAACCAAATTACGCCTACTTCTTGTTTCACGATTGAGTGTATCACTTTTCTGCTTGCACATATTTACTAACTTACTATAAAGAGATAGACACGCTACGGCCAGTACACCTGTCTCTTTAAATGTTTCGCATAAAGACTGATGCAAATCTTTTAAACAACTCGTTAAAAGATGTTACAAATACGTATCGATAGGTCTAGGTTTAATCAAGCTATTACCAAATTCTGTATTAATAAGGTTAAGTTATTTATATCGCATATGTTACACTCCAGTACAATGTCTGTCGTCCAAGGACCACAACATTTAATCTCTTAGTTACGTTTTTGATGAATTAAAAAAAAATCACCTTGACATCATCAGGCGTTATCAAATAATCACATCTCGGGATATTCTGAAAAAGAAAAACATTATTAAAGATATTTCTTTACGTTATATATGTTGTCGACCAGGAAATGAGAAGTAAGAAAAAAGTATTAGGTCTCCAGCCTGCACACGAAGAGTCGTTTGGCGGCTGACTCGAGCTGGAAGGTGGTAGCTAGCTAAACAGACTTCAAGTAAAAATTCAAGTAAAAAGAATAATACCCGTAATAATAATATCAATGACTTAATACTGATTATATAATCCTTACGCGAAGCACCACTTACCACCAAGCAGGTTGACTTCCGTCGCCTCTATGACACCCTGTTCTGCCAACATGGGATTTGGGGGAGTATTCTAGGCCGCCAAAATTTGGTGTTATCATTAAGGGGAAAAAGCAATAGCCTTAAAAATTAAATAATTAAACTGTCTTAAAGAGCGACGCAGCTAAAGTATCGGTTCGGCTAACAAGTGTCATTCATGTCAGCGTGTTTCATTTAGACATTGCCGCTATCCAAAATTATTAGAAACTTCTTTATTGGATGCGGTTACTGTTTCAAATATATTTTTATTTCGGATATCCGATAGTTACGGTTACCGTTACGGACCTCTGTAAGATCCCTGGCTTTTATAAAAGTATATCTGTGCAATAATAGACTGAAAAGTTATCTATGTAGGTGATCTACAAAACAGAAAACTGCTTCAAAACCAACCAACCTGCATGACAATTGGCACTGCGCCTGCCCGCACTTTCCGTAGTCCGCTCCTGGTGACGTACAAGTCGTCTGTCAGGAAATGGTTGGAGCAGACTGCACTGCGCTCGCGAGGCTCCCAGCCTTCTTTGTCCAGTGCCTTGAGCCAAGCTGAGCGGAGTGATGGCTCAGTAGGGAATCTGAATAAAAAATTACATCATGATGCTTCTTCATCTCCTCAATTGGCCTAGTTTAAGCATGACTTAATAAATGCAATCAACTGGGAACAAGTAATAAATATAAATAGATTGAACGATTGATCTCTAATCATCAATCCCCAACCATAGTTTCTTACCATTGTAAATGTATCTCTGAGCACAGTTGTGAGACCAGACCAGTTATTTGACCAGCTTCTTTTATGTTAACAGCAATAAATGTTAATTGACAGCGACCGCTTACGGCTGTTATTAATGTTATGAATTTACTTTGCCAGCCTAAAAAGATGCAAGAGCTTTGCTAATTGTGCTGACTCACTACCGATGCAACTTAAACATATTTGTATAATCACTCTGTTGACTTTAGCATAACAGTATTGGCATCCAGAGAGTTACTGGCACGAATACTGTCAGAATTAAACAAGATGTCAGCATTCTAACTTTGAACAACAGGAACTTACCTCTATTGCAGACAACCTTGTAGCATCTGATACCTATCTACCAAGTGGCTAGTCTCACTTTAGATTCCCGACTTGAGCTGACATTTATGTGACAAATAAATGTTTGTTTTTAAGTTGTGGGTGTTTGTGATGTCATATTTGTGTATGTTACGTGCTTGCCACAACACAAGGACTTCTGTAGCAAGGATGTGAATGTATGAACATTTATGTTTAATTTTTAATAATTGTCTCCGGCAGCATTTCGTCATGATCAGCTGCAGCTTACTTGGATTCAGGGATGAATGATGTAATGTCTTACAACCCGAGGCCGTTATGAACCTCGACAAGCATCCATGGGATAGCCAGTCAATGGTATCTCTTCATCCCTTTCGCTCAGCAGGCAGTGTTAACTACTTCTAATTACCACAGGAACATGAAACGGTAAGTCGATAGGTTTTTGTCGACAACCAAAAACTCATCACTACCTATAAATGTTTACAACTATAAAGGAATCACCGACGCGTTGTTGGCCAAGAAGAAGCAGGGAATACTTCGTGAAACTTAAAGACAACAATTTTATTTGACCCTGACATTATCGTGCATGCTCATATACTTACATGTGAAATGTAATGCCCTGAGACTTAGAAGTTCGTCTCGAATCATGCTTGCAAAAAGGCACGATGCACCGCATACTAAACCATATATTATTTTGATGCCACAATCCAGTCTAATAAGTAATATACACGGTATGTCTGATTTAATATATATTGTAATAACTACAAAAAATTAATACCATTATTAATTCTAGTAATAACACACAACAACATCAAAATAAAATTTCAATTTACTAAAAGCGGTGTTTGGTAGCTTGTTTGACGCTAGCTACAATTATAGTAATCTGTGTATTTGACATTGACACTTTAAGAGTGCTGCCATTTTAAAGTTACAGTTTAGCTCATTTATCGCAATATTTTGTATGATTTTTTTTGTATGCGGAGTATTCGGTGGTGTCTATATCGCTTAATGTCGACTTCTCCACAAATTTATTGATTTGTTTCTTATTTTCCAAAATGAACAATGGAACAAACGCTGGGTTAATGCTGGAAGCTAAGTTGCAGGCCTTTTTTACCTGTTTGTCTTCCACTTTAAGGGCCCACGCCGGACACAAGGCTCTCCTCGCTATTGAGGCCTAGAACGTACACTGATCCAAGTCGCATTGTTAAAGAGTTAATGTAGTATCTATGTCTAAAGTATAAAATTCCGATTTCGCACGGGTGTACTTTATCAATAGTTTCCGCAGCGTATGCGATGAGACATTTTTAAGCAAATTTTTTTCACCTCGGTTCACGTTACTTAAGTTTTAACAAGGATCCCTTATTTTTTCTTGTAATAAATATAGCCTATGTTACTCAGGGATAATATAGTATTGTAATTAAGAAAGAATTTTTAAAATCGGTTCTGTAGTTTCTGAGTATTCGTTACAAACACACAAAAATACAAAACTTTCCTGTTCAGCAAACTACCCTCGCTTCGCTTCGGAGAAACTACGGTTTACGCTTTGAAATAGTACCCGCATTATTTTAAATTAAATTATAACTTTTTTATTTACGGACGGATTGCAATGAAACAAACTTTAAATATTAATAATGCTCACTGCAATATATTATTGAAAACCATAAAATAATCGATTTAGCCGTTTTTGATATTAGCGCGAACAAACGCACAGACAAACAAACTAAAATTCTAACAACTGTTGTTTTGTGTTCTATTGCGTTAATAAATGCTCCAAATATAAGTTTTTCTCATATATCGTTCACGTACAGAAGGCGATCAATTAGAATTGTATTATATGTATAGTTAGATAGATAAAGCTTAACTAGTGCCATCTGACGACGGTACCGAGACCACAGTCTGAAGTTTTAACATTTAATTTAATTAATCGTTGCTTTTTTTGACGACCCCGTAGCCCAGTTGGTGGTGACCCTGCCTGTCGAGTAAGGGGTCCTGGGAACGATGCCAAGTAAACATACATACCTCAATGATATCCCTAAGTAGTCTATCGTTCAATGGTCCTTGCTACTCCCGTTTGGATAAGTGGCCATTCAGCGTTAAAAGTTTTTTGATTCCGAAAACCCTGAGGTTGGAAGCTCGAATGAAAACTTGTCACTAACTTTTTTTTTACATGAAACAAGTTAATGCTTGACAACTATCCCATCTGATGGTAAGTAATGATGAAGTCTAAGATGTTGAACCAACTCATATATTCACGTTTCTTTAGAAGACTCCCGCATCAACATGAGCTGTCATTAAAGGCATTTAATTGGTATATTTAAGTAGGGGACTTAGCAGATTATGTCGTGCCGGAATGTTAGCTTGTTTGCTATTACCGGATTCAGCAAATAAATGGATCTCAACCTCCTACTGCCGGGTTTATTTGTGAATCAAAACTATCCAGACACTCACTTGGACACATACAAAAAGAACCATCAACAGGACCAGTTGTTTACAAGTACAGTGACATACAAACATACACAATCATTTTATAAAAACTAATCTCTTTAGCTACCACTACATACTTGAATAATTGAAGTGTGAGTTTTAAATTTACTTTAGAAAATGTTACTCGATGCCTGCAGAATGAAAAACAAAAGAATGAAAAGTCTTATAATAATTCAAAATTATTTATTACAAAAATTCTACAAATCTAATTCTAACACAGGTAACAAGTAATAAATACTGATAACAACATCTGAAGGGAATGTGATTAGATTTAAAAAAAATTAAAATTGGTATTATCAAATTTTTTCAGTGCCAAACGTCATAGAGTCAACAAGAGATAAAAAGTCTGTCATTTAGCACGGACTCACATAAAAAGTTTTTTCCCGGATACATTCAGTTTGGGACTGCTTTTTTTGATATTGAGCTGTTACTCAAAAATTCAGTCTATTTTAACAGATATATGAACTAGGTCAAGAGTTGCACATTATTATTATGGAAATATCGAAGTACAAAAAATTACTCTATTTTCTACTCAACTGCAGTTATTCAAAACTTATGTTAAACATTATTACGTTGTACATCTTAAAATTATAATTACCAACATTAACTCAATCTACATTGCTTGAATAGGCTCCATTCCTTGTTCCTCTGTTTCCTCATCAAACTCTACTTCTTCATCCAGGGCATCAGCTTCCTGGAATCATAATACATATTATTGTAATTGATTTTCAAATTAAAATTCATTTAATCATGTAAGTATTCTATAAATACACTTATGCACTTCATTTTTGCTTCTACTACCCGTTCGAAAAGATGCTTTAACATTGAGGAGAAGAAACGACGAAAGAAACTCCTCAGCACATATTTTAAAACACCATATGGCAATTACAAGGTTCAAACCTTCGCGGAACTGGTTTCGTTACTAATTTCCAGGCGTCCTTGTCATTAATATATTCATGTACACTTTAATATCCTTCACCTTTAATTTGTATTTTGACGCGTCGCTTAAAAGTTCCAATGGGTAACTCACGTATCAACTTTGGAACCACTTTATTTTGCTTGATCTTATTACGATAGTCTGTGGTGTACACTTTTTTATGTTTCGATATGCACGGAATTCTGTTATCTCCATAAGCCATTATATTGATTAAAACCTCAATAAAATTTTTGAGAAATGACATTAAACATTTATAAATAACATACGTATGTTTGAATTACTGTATATTTATTTTTTATAGCTTGAAGAACAGCATTTGTATAGAAATATCTTTAGGATTATAACATTGTTTCTTGTACTGCCACAAAAAAAACCTCGAGTGTCAGTTATAAATTCACCCGCCCAAACTGATGTCAAAGTGTAAAGAACGTGTAATGACAGACGGCGAGTCACAAATGTGCCACCTGCCACATGCCGCTTATGGCAAATTAAAAAAACCTGCATGGGTATCTTAAACGTTAAACTTTTTAAATTTAACATTATTATATAATTTAAAAACATATTTATTGGTACAGACCTGGTACTGCTGGTACTCAGAGATCAAGTCAGCCATGTTGCTCGCGGCCTCTGTGAATTCCATTTCATCCATCCCCTCGCCTGTGTACCAGTGAAGGAATGCCTGAAAACATACGCTTTATATTACTATACGATATGATTATTTTAACGTATTTAAATTACCTCTCTCTTAAATACCGCTTTTCACAGGTGCCCAGGAGTAGACAGCACCTGGTTGCCCGGTACCGATCGCTATACAAGCACAGTTTATATCAACTGGGTTACAGCGTCGTTATGATGATGTCTATGGGTCAAGCATCATTTCATTATGTCTCACCCGTCTCCTAAACATGGCGGTGAACTGCTCCGAGATGCGTTTGAAGATCTCTTGAATGGCGGTGGAGTTGCCGATGAAGGTGGCCGACATCTTGAGCCCTCGCGGCGGGACGTCGCAGACGGACACCTTTAAGTTGTTGGGGATCCATTCCACGAAGTAACTGTAAAGGAATGAAAATATTATTTTTATACAATACACTAAATATCCCAACGTCATTAGATAATTTTTGGTAATTTCAATGTAGGCAGACTTTGTCTAGATAAAGGAATATACATATTTATTTGTGTTTTATCTGCCTGTTCGGGTATAAATTTAAAAGAATTGAACAAATTTAAATTATTCTTTGTATTTACTTATGTGTGAAATTTATATTATAGGTAAACTACTAAAATACTTTTCATTCTCAGAAATAAATACGTTAGCGAGAAATTTTCCAAAGCGGTAAAAAAAAAAACCCCGCAACTCCTCTGTATAACTATAGTTTCATGATTGTTTTCAATCAGTTAAAATGCAAACTTAAAATATAAATATTATAATCGGGTCGCGTTTGCTCTCACCATAAGAGGGGTTAAGACCATGGTCCACCACGCTGGGCCAATGCGGATTGGTAGAGTTCACAGGCTTCCTCACGATATTTTCCTTCAACGTTGCAAGTGATCATTAATTGGTCATACGTACATAATTAGGAAAGGTAGGAGTGCAGAGTTCAAACCTAAGTGTCACGTGCAGAGACCAACGACAACCTACAACTGCTGCCGTTTGATGTTATCGGTATTAAATATCACAATATAGTCATGAAAAGATGTCTTGTTCGTCGTTTCTTAAAGATGCTTTATCATTGACGATTTACCTAGAATTCTTGTTCTGTATGGCAAGGATCTGCTCGTCTACTTCCCGCATCGACATCTTCCCGCGGAACATGGTGGCGACGGTCAAATACCGTCCATGGCGCGGGTCCGATGCAGTCATCATGTTCGCCGGGTTGAACATCTATACAAAACAGTATTTCCATAGATTATAGACTAGTGTAAATGAGTATTTTACTCTTCTTTAGTTCATTATTTATTATTAGCTGTATTGTACAAGCGCAAGTTTGAACTTGTGACGTAGTTCAGGTGGTTGAAAGGAAATATTGACAAATGTACTTCTTACTAGTTGTGCGATGAAGTTAAATACCTTCGAACGCAGTAAGTTTTAAGGTATTGAAACGTAGTGGTTGTTTAATAATAAATCATAAGCATAATACATTTAAGTTATCTGTATTTCTGTGTAGACATCTATTTTCTATGTCACAGTCTATAGTCTGAGATTTCAGGCTTCCTGTTTTTGACGCCATACGAAATGCATAAGAATTACGGTGTGTGTTAATTAATAAAATATTACAGTCCACATCAAACAAGAATTTTATTTATACAATCTAATATAAACATGGACCGAGCAATAGATTTTAGTGCTTTCTATTGACCACTAGATGTCACTGTAAGTCGTTACAGAGTAATGTAATTATCAGTTTCGATGTAATATAAACTCCTCAGAATCGGCTTACCTGGCTCATGAGCTCCGACACATTTTGTGGACGGTAGTTGAAAGCGTTCCTGGCAGTGAGTGGTGCAAATCCTACAATTTTACATTATTACTCTCATATTATAATGAAACTAGAGAAGGCACTATAAAAATAGTAATGCTTGAGACACGAAGGAGCGAATATTACAAAATAAAGTTATAGGTTACATACAAAGTTGTATGAGTGTGCGTATGGGGTCACGCTATAGATTTTCTTGATTTTAATCAGATGATCGACTGCTCTAGTATTTGAATTCATTATCAACAATCGTCGTAATGTACATGTTCACATCTAATGTGCTGAAAATATACTATATCTATAATATAATAAAATGTAAGTTATAGCTTCATCTGTTAACGCAATGGAACAAAAGAACCCAAACAACAGTTGTTAGAATTTTTGTTACTTGTACTTATGCGTTTATTTTTTACTTGTTATTTTTGTTACTTTGTACTTATGCGTTTGTCCGCGCTAAGTTATGGTTTTCACTCATGTATTGCAGTAAGCATCACTTAGTATTTAAAGTTCTTATTCAAAGAACCAGGAAACTTAGTCTTAATACCATGCAGGGGCTATTTATAAGTGTTAGGCGTACTTTTTCTGAAGCGAAGCCATGGCGGTTTGTTGGTACACAAACAATTTCCAATTTATGTTAAAATTGCAACAGATGATCAACTGACCGGGCATGAAGAAGTGCAGCCTGGGGAATGGCACCATATTGACGGCCAGTTTGCGAAGATCGGCATTCAGCTGTCCCGGGAACCGGAGACAGGTGGTCACACCTGACATTGTGAGCTGTTGACGAAATGTATGTCTAATGTTAATTTTAGTTAGGTCCATATTTCGCTGATGTGTAAAATTACCTTTAAATTACAAATTCTGTATCTGTATAGCACATCGCTGACAGCGCGCTTTATTTCAACGTGTACTAAACACGTCGCGTCGCCGGATGATCGAGTGTGCTCATAATTAATAAATTAATACACTCACATCAATTAACATTCCGTAAAATTTTTTTTTACATTCGATTTATTAATATTTAAACTATCAACGATGTCCCTCGACAAATTCTTCTAACGCCAAACTTGGACTAATTATTATAAATTCTTTGATCAATACAGCTTTTTTATTGTATATCAGGAAGATTATATTTAACAATATAATATATAAAACGCGATCTCGTCCAAACAATCAATGTGTTAAATAGATCGAATAGATGGAACAGTATATGCATATCGAGTTATACAAGTAATACTTAGGATATAATGGATATGAAATTTTGAATTCGAATATGGATACGGATATATGAATAATATTTTTCAGGTTTCGGTTATAGTTATAGATATGAAATTATTTTGAATTATCCGATTGTTTCAGATAATTTCAATTACGGATATTATGTGATTTACAAAAATAAGTATCATGTATTTTCAAGGTCTGCTACCTTGTACTACTTTCAATTTAGTTATAGATTATTTTTTATTATAACCACATAAAAAAACAATAGCTTTAATAATTAAATAATAAAAACTGTATTAAAAAAGTGAGCGATGCGACTATTGTATCGGCTCGGCCGACGAAAATTGTCATAACTAAATGAAACACATTCAGACTTTACCTCTATCCAATATTATTCTAAATTGTTTATCGGATACGGCTACGGTTTCCAACATATTTTTATTTCGGATATCCGATAGTTTCAGGTACGATTACAGAGCACCATACATCCCTGATCGAGACATATATGATATACATAGTCGAACAATCTTTATTAATAATAAATCAATTTGCACATGTATACAACTAAAACCACAGAATAGATTCCAATGATCCTTGACATATTTGGGATTCATATTAGGGATCATATTATAAGATACTTTTCGTCCGGGAAATCTGGAAGCCTTGAGCACAGGCGCAGGTATGCCAGCCTCTCGATCTTCTCTGGGGTACATTTTGGAGAGTGTGCTCAGGAATTATTCGAATTAATTCCCCCATGGCGATGGCATTCCTCCGTCGATCAACTCGACGTACGGCGGGTATCCACCCTTACGTACTGAACGTACCACCTGCACGGATGACGCGGTTTGCGTCGTCATTCATGATGCCCACTGCAAAGGACTGGAATAACTTGCCCGCGTCGGTGTTCCCGGCTACTCACGATGTGGGAGTCTCCAAGAGAACAGTGAATAGGCTATTTATAAGTTACTGCGTTCAATATCTTAGACTTTATCAGTACTTACCATCAGGTGGGAATATTGTCGAGCATTAACTTATTTTATGTAAAAAAAACTGTTTCCGTGGTAAAATACGGTACAATAGAACTCACAGATATTAAATGATTCAAGTCGCCGTAGCTGGGGCTGCTGAGACGCAGCGTGCGGAAGCAGATGTTGTAGAGCGCTTCGTTGTCGATGCAGAACGACATGTCGGTGTTCTCCACAAGCTGGTGCACTGAGAGCGTGGCGTTGTATGGCTCCAGTACCACTTCGCTCACCTGCACATTAATAAAAAACAATACCATGTGTGTAAAACGAAACGTGATTTACCCATCGGAGTTTTTAAGAGACCTGTTCAAGCACAGCTTGTAGGTAAAGGATATTATATTATAGTACAGATTAATATATAAATGACAAGGACGCCTGGAAACATTAATGCCCCAACAGATTAAGTTTTTAACTGTCACATGTCTGTTTAAAAGATGTGCTAAGGAGCTTCGCTATTTCTTCTCCTCAGTGTTAAAATGTCATGTCGCCATCTATTGTCGGATAGCGGTAAATCACCGCAGAAGGGTGACTTGGTTTTGTGCTTGTTTTCATACCTTAGGCGATGGTACCACACTGAAGGTGTTCATGATGCGATCGGGGTACTCCTCACGGATCTTGCTGAGTAGAAGTGTTCCCATACCGGAGCCCGTACCACCGCCCAGGGAGTGCGTTAGCTGGAAACCTGAAAATTGGTAATGCTGATAAATCGCCATTGTTTCGCTTTAGGACTTGTAATCGTTAAGTTTAAAAATTTCACTCGTACCAAACTATTGCTATTCATTTCTGACACGGTGATTTATTCAAAAAATTACAGAAACACCTAAAAATAATGTCTCTAATATAACTTTTATATTAAGTTTTTAATTTACCCCGCGGACTCAGCAATCACTTTTTGTTTATTCAAATACTCAATAAACTAAAAACTGAGCGACATCTTTTATTCTACCCGCTCCATATGTAAATCTAAACCATCCAGAAATCCATTTCAACGTTAACAAAAATTTTCATCGAAATCGCTCCAGCCGTTTAGGATTACAGTGACACGGACAGAAGAATTTTACACAGGAAAATAAGAGTTTATTTGTTTGTTAACACTAATGTTGGAAAATACCTTGCAAGCAGTCGCATGTCTCGGCTTCTTTCCTGATCACATCCATGACGGCATCTACCAGCTCAGCGCCCTCTGTGTAGTGCCCCTTAGCCCAATTGTTGCCTGGAAAAAATATTTTAATTAAAATAAAAGGCTATCCAAATAAGTTAATAACGAAAAACCTAAACTACTCAAATTTACTGAAAAATGTATACTATGCAATATTTTTAGGTAGCCTACAAAAATATATACCTGGGGCGTAGGTGAGACGTTTTGAAACTAAAGTTTTTTGTTCTCTCGAACTCGAAATACTATAGTTAATAAAGAAAAACCACTGGTAAGTATGTAATTAAACTTATAATTATCTTAAGCAACCGTTAATTTCGCACGCCCTGACTAAATCTTCCTTGCGTATTATAATTAAATGAATGAATGATTTTAACCCAAGTTAATAGATGTCGCTATTTACCAACTCTACACTAGGGATGTATGGATATGAATTTCGGTTACGGTTACGGATATGAATTATTTCCGATTAACCGATTGTTTCAGATAATTTCGGATAGGAATATCACATGATTTGCAACTTGAAGAAATAATATAATATATTAACAAACTGACTATATTTCTAGGTATTATTTTAGAACGACGCAGCTAATCGGATCGGAGGGCGAAAACCTATCATAACCTGCTTTTATTAGACTCTGCTCCTATCCGAAATTATCTGAAACATTTTTATAGGATACGGTATCGAATATATTTTTATTGCAAATATCCGAAAGTTTCGGTTACGGTTACGGAGCTGCATAACATCCCTGTTCTACACAATGTTGTTCTGACTCAAATATTTCTACTACTAATCAACAGATGGCGTTACGCACCAGCTCCGCTCTGTCCGAACACAAAATTATCTGGCCTAAACAGCTGTCCGTAGGGTCCTGATCGCACTGAATCCATTGTTCCAGGTTCCAAATCCACGAGTACTGCACGTGGCACGTATTTACCTAAAATCAGACAGTTAAGAAATGGTTTAACTCGTAAACCTTTTAAAATCCATACCACGCTAACAATGAGTAAGAGATATTGCTATTTATTTTGATTTGATGAATTTGAATTTGTACATATAAAATTGTTGATTTTAGTACGGAACCTTCACCCCGTGAGAACATCTCAAACTTGACATCCTTTTTAAAAATTATACTCGAACGATTAATGTGTTTGTGTGTCTGAATCCATATTACGAAACGTAATTCCTTCACACAGTTGTTCGTCCGCGTATCTTCATGGGAATCCAACACACTTACGCATGCGCATAGACACAGTCGCAGGTCACATGGGAATACATGAATGATTCATCAACATCATATCCACCCACAACCCGAGAACAGTCATTAATCTGTCATATAAACGTCTCCGCGAACTGGACCCTGCAGGAACCATAGTCACCGCCAACGGTGCTAGGATTTCTCCAAATTTATCTATTTATCAGTAGATGTATTGCGCAAACTAGAATAATCATTCGAGTTGATATTTACCTCCAGAAGCTTCGTTATAGTACACATTGATGCGTTCCAGCTGCAACGGAGATTCTCCATTGTACATCCCGGTTTGATCCACGCCATGTTCGTCCGATATTACCTCCCAAAACTGAACCAAGGAAACAAATCCTGTTTGACGTCTTAGAATAAGTTTAAATTCTATTAGTACTTGAGACGGGTTCGACCGATTAGCCTATTTTTTTATTGTGTTCGTAATTATAAGGGCAAGGTTTGAGCCATAGAGGCTCATATTGTTGGACATAACATATGTCATGAATGCGTCTATGACGGTTTCCGTAGTATATAATCTGTTCAAAATGTGAGCCACCCACTTGATTTATAAAAAAAAACATAATAAATATTGTAATAAGTAATTATTAATGTATAATTATTACAGTTTGTATGAAATAAAATTTTCGGAATTAAACGCCATTAGCGTGGGGAATTAATATGGTATTATAGTACGAACATGTCAATAAAAAAAAATATAGAACAATTAATTCCGATTTATTTCAACATACAGCAAAATCCATAATCATATTGACTTTGCTTTAATTTGTACAAAATAAACGGAAGATTCAATTGGATAAATCCCTTCTCGATGAAGTGACTGACCAGATTGACCGAGTGAAAAACAAACCACAATTCAAAAAATCGGAGATAGGTACATGTGGAAATAAACGTATTTACACAGACACAATCTCTTCCACGCACACACATACACACAAAGGTTACGCGCACGCACATAAACGCATACATAAACCACCTCTACATAATTTCACTAAGGAAGGGCAATTTCATAATACTGAATGCACTCATTTAATTTGCACACAATGTCTCATTCGTATTTGTCATTATCTTCTTACCCATCCATTTTTATTTTATCGCTATTTATTTAGCCACACCCATTTCATTGTTTTGTTATCAGCTTGTTTTTTATATTTTTATTTTTAGTTTTTTTATTAGATATTATTGTTATTGTTATTTTGAATTATTACTATCAGCTGATCGACGTGAGCGAACTATGCGGACAAGTACTGTCACACTGAAAACCAATAGTCATGGTTCCCTACCGCTCCATGAGTAAGCCGAGTGTAACCCTTTTTCGTAATCACTAACATACCTCTTGTGTTATTTGGACACGACTGTTTATAATGACGAAATAACTTTCTTCTTTCTTTCTATTTTTTTTTTGCTAGACACTTCTGTGTAAAGCTGGGCAGGGTCTAGTGTGTCGGTATCCCCTGCAAGTCGTAAGAGCCGACTAAAAGAGGATTTTTCGTGAAAATGACGTGCATAAGTGCATTTACAGAATACCTAAATGATTCCATGACTTTGAATTTGAAATTGTATTTGAGCGGCGGAATTATTTATATATATATGATTATTAAAAAAAAATATTTTTGCCTCGATCAGACATAATTAGGCTTATTGATATTTTATACAGTTTTGCATTTATCTATGCAATCAAGTATTCTCACTACATACAAATTTTCATTAGGATCGATCAAGCCGGTTTTGAGATATACCTAACAAGACATACAGACAAACAAAAATTTTCAAAATAGTCAAATTGATGTTAGTGGGTCATAAATCGAACTTTTATACGATTTAATATTTATATTTTATACACTTTAATACGACGGATATGTAAAGTAATTAAAAATACTAGATTTGTTTTCATGTTCTTAATCACAGGTCTTTGAAAATAACAAATATTTAAAAAAAAAAAACTGCAATTTCTTGGTGTCATCTCCTGGTTTTCAACCTTAAAAATGGTATTTTTTCTTCAAATTTAAATTTGGACTAACGGGAAGTATACACTCTCAAACAAAAAAGGAATTTCCCATATAGGTTAATAAATGACGGAGTTTTGAGGTAACAAAGTAAAAAAGAACAATCAAATTAAGAACCTCTTCCTTTTTAAAATCGGTTAGATATTGGTTCGAAAATAATGAGAAGAATACCTAGTAGCGATCAACAGAACTACAGTCGAATACTTATAAGTCTTTGCTTCAGAATTATAATATGTAATCTTTAAAAAAACAATTACTGACACTGACAAATCGTTTGGCTACGGGTAACACGATTGCTAGGTTACTAAATTGTTACTAATTTCTATCAGATGTTACATAAACTTTTCATGTTTACTCCACACATTTAAATCTGACTCGTGATTAATAATAATCCTATCAAGAATAAACACGTATAATCCGTGAATAAACACTTATAATCCGTGCAATGGTTCCAAGATTATCCTGTTGAAATAGACTGCGTAGGTGCTTATTTTAATCTCCGGACAGTTATTGTTAATTTTTATCAAATTTTTTAAAAACTAATTGTAAGCATATGTGTAATTCTAAAACCTACTCAAAGAGGTTATTCGTATCGGAAGTATAATAACGAAATTCAACTCGAATTGCACATAATTTACACGAAATTCCTTAAGTCTTTAAATTTCCACAGGAAACGATATCTCCTGCACACATTTACAGGATTGAATCTTTTATTTGTTGGCATACAGAAACTTAATAAACATTTTTTATTTAACCTAAAAAATATGTACCTAATATCAATCTGTCCTTAATATAGTAATAAAATAGTAACATAACCTTTGATCCGATTTGATTTCCACACTGGCCGGCTTGAACATGAACTATTTCACGCATTGTAGGTATAAAAAAGAAATTAACGGCGCCAACAAAAAAAAACACTCGAAGTTCAACAACTCACTACCTACTGAAAAAACTGCAAATAATTTATATTTCAAACAACTTGGTAGAATGTTTCTGTTAGGTTACGAAACTTTTCTTTTCGTTATCGTACGATATCATATCAGATTACTTGAACACATACGAGTGTACACGTAATGCAGTTTTGATAAGCTCAATAGATTACTTATTGGTCAGCATTAAATGACCTACGGAAAGTTTGAATAGGTAATCAATAAATATTTTTTGCTAATACAACACAATATTTCCACCTGGTGTAAAAAACGTCGTATTGTCGTATTGTTAATTCTGTTTTATAAGTCGCTATCCTCTGAAAGAGAGGTCGTTGTAGGTTATGGTTATTAGAACATTTTTGAAGGTCACTAGATTACAGATGTTTTTTTCGTTAATGTTGAAAAACAAGCTAATGGCTAATTTGCTGGTAAGCGGCCATCATTGCCCATGGTCGCCCGTACCTACTCCAAAATCATTTCATTACTAGCTCTCCGACGCCGTAACATTTTTCACTTGGTGCTATGAGGGTAACAGATAGCCAGAGATAAAAAAAATCCTACACCGTCGGCATTCAATTCGGAGGTATCATAATATTTGAGAGCGACCATAATTGGTATACATATTATCATAGACATGTAAAGTCTTACTAAGAAGAATTAAAATTAGAAATGAACTATGAAAATAGCCCTAAGACCAGAGGTCATCTTAAATTGGTCACAATTGATCAGTCATTGGTTTTCTAATCAAATTAATCACAAGGAATATTAGGGTGTGGTGTTGCAAAAGTGTAGCATAAACAGAATTATAATCTTCTATGGTTTATCTTAAGACTATACTGTTATAAATTTATATCCTGTGACAATATAAAGTTTAAAGTTCGGGCAAAGAGGTTAATAGAACAGAATCAATTTTTTCCCTAAAAACGTAGGCATGATACAGCTGATATTTCACTATTTTTTTGAATTACATGAATATTGGTGTTCTAAAATATATTATCCACATAACAGCAATTTATTAAAGAGTATATACTGAATGTATATAAAGAATATAAACTAAAATCATGACCTCATCTACTCGACCGAATCCAATGTTTCTGTATGCATTTGGAAAATCTTTTATATCCTAAAATGTAATTTGTTGTTATTATTAATTTTTTAATTTTCTTTTTTCTTTGCCTTTAATTTTCTTAAAAAAAAACTAGGCTGTTGTGGTCAGTGCTGCCAATAAAAAAATCTTGATTCCCCGCGTTACGTCAGTGCAATTCCCCGAAATTCCACGCTTCTCTTGATTCATTCTCCACAAATTCTTTGATTTGTACAAAATTTGTTTTAATGTAATTATTTAATAAAAAGTAATTAAAAAAAAATCTTTGTTGACCTACATAGGAATTGAGTTTTATTTTTTTATATTACTTGTTGTTATTAACACTTCTCTATAATTTTATTAAAAATTTGAACCGTGTGCACCAATTAAAAAATCAACAACCATAAAAAACGAATTAATGATGGCGTATAAAATCCAAAATCTTGTTCAAATGACAGTTGAGCAGATATTTGAGTAGTGTTGCCATTCAACATGATATTAGTAGTGTCGAGCTGTATCTGCCAAGTCCGGACGTGATTTAGTTGTAAGTATTACATGTCATGAAATAGTTTTAGCGTACCGAAAAAATTGGTCTGGATTCCCCGCAATTCCACGATTTATGTCATTCCCCGTGCTCTCCTCGCGCTAACCCTCAATTCCTCGGAAATCGGGGATTTTCCCCGCGATTGGGAGCACTGATTTGCCTATAGCACTACCTATTTGACATTTATTGCTAATAATGTCAATGGCAGCTGATTGTCAAGTGAAGCAATTGAAATTTTAAATCAATTACATTTCTATGTAATTTTAAAATTTTCCTAAAATCAATCTTTTTCATTTAAAAATAATAAGTTTTATAATAGAATATGCTGAAAATTCAATGTTGACCACATAGAATAAATTATTCCACAACATGATTCAACAGAAAATAAACAACATGGTTAAAATAGCTTAAATCACCGGCGTACTATAAAAGATGAATCAAAATATAATATTCCCGTTAACAATATGCTGCACGGCGCTCGCCGGCGACTATATGGTATTCAAATCGAAAATGGCCGAATCCTTTGTGTTTCGCGCCATTTCTGATAGCTTCGTGCACGCAAGTCTAGGTTTTTTGTCATCTTTATTGTTTGTTAAATGCGACGTATCTATAACTGGCCAGGCAAAAGTGTACAACATAGTATTTTGTACGATTATTTCATCATTAATTGATATAGATCATGCATTTGTTGCGAAGTCATTGCAGTTAAAGGTGAGAAATTAACTGCTTTTTCTTAAGCGGCCTCCGTCTACAATTCCGTGTCTGCGGGCACCATGAATACAACAAAAAGGAACTAAGACCTATTGCTTTGCATTCATTTACGGTCTTATGGACAATATTGGCATCTCTTGTAATTTTCATGTATAATAGCAATCTTAAAATATTCTCAATTTTTCCAGGACTATACTCACCTCAAACAACGAGGAATATTCCATTGCACAACATTTTGGATAATCATTACCAGTGCGATGCTAGCTTATAGTAATATAATGAGAAAACTGAACATATATGTCTTAACCTGGATGGTAATTCTGGCTTTTACAAGCCATCACATACGAGATGCAAATCGCCGTGGACTATGGATGTACCCATATGGGCACACACCCCCATTACCTAAATATGTTTATGTTGCTGTAGTATCAATCTTACCGATGGTGTTTGCTTATCTATATCCTTTGTTAAAACCACCAGAGAAGCATACTATCCTCCATTATTGATACCAAATGTACACTTGAGTATGTTCATTAGGAAAAGTTTATCATTACCCCATACAAGCCTAGTAAATGTTATAAAAATATGTAAATTATAATCTTTACTTGTTTAAATTTTTTTATTTGTGACTTGCTCATAAAATTGTACAGAGTAATACTTGATTTTGTTTGGGGGAAGCGTTAAGTTCGTTTACAAACAGCACCTCATAATAGTAAAGTTAATGATAAGCATTTTTATGCAAATTAATTATTAATCATACCCAATGTGTGAAAAATGACCATCATTATGAAATTTGATGTAATTTTTTAAACGGCTACTAGTATATAGCCAGTGAGGTAAACTATTTTGAGAACAATATTATTGTCACTATATTATGAAATACAGTTTCATTAATAGTAATTTGTTACCTGTCTCTACTAGTATATAATTTTAATTACCCTGTATTGTAATTATGTTAATAGAAAACGTATTATAGTATAGTATGGCTTTGACTCTATTGGTATAGCATGAGTAAGAGGAAGCATCAAGCTTGCTCCACCATAGACAGCTGGAAGGCACCCTACATGGCTTAATAACTACTATTCAAATAATAGACATTCACTTAAGTCCTTGCGAAGGAAAAACTTAAGAAATTTATGGAGACAGTGGTAGTAATATACAGCTGCTTGAGATTCTAACTATTGATGTAGACATGTTCAAGCATTATGGAGAAAAAAATTAAGTTAATTTTAATGCGGTTTGTAATATTAGAATTTATAAGAATTATCTTAGAAACCGTTATTATTGACCTGCCAAGTACCATTTCCAGTTTTTTAATATAAAAGTGTTATTTTTATATTAAATAAAATTTCTGAACTTTTGGAATTCCATTAACTTCCAATTACTAGAAATTTGTAAATTTTTATATTCATTTTAGAGTTTCATAGTCAGATGACATAAACAGCATAATTTAGTTGTGTTTCTGTCCGTTTGCTACAGCTATTTTCCTCAAATTATTGAAATTACATATAGGTATTTTTTTTAAATAGAAGTGCTCTATGGACTGAAATTATTAATAAAAAAAATTGAGTTGGCACACCAAACAATCATGTAACTAAGGATTTAATTAACTTAATTTAAATCTATGCCAACAATATACAACATGTGCATTTTACTATATGGTATTTGGTAGAAATTGTGTTTATTGCCATTACTATTGTATGTGAAGACTGCATCCAAAATTATAAAAGATTAATAATTAAATCACTGTTAAAAAATAATCTTGGCTTTGTAAAAATAAAGTGACATATTTTTAGTTCAGAAACAAGATTAGATATTATTATTATTAATCCCAATTAAAAGGTAAGCTTACAACAACCGTTCTAGAATTTCCATAATTTTTGTAAATATACAATTGTAATAAATTATAATATCAGAAGTTTAGTTCTGAGTATGCTGATTTCATCAGATAGGTAAGTATCATAGGATTTAAAAGGTAACTTTTTTATTAGTGGCCTATTGAACTTTTAAAGTAATATGGAAGATTCTGAAAAAAAGATGATAGGCCTTAAAAATATGTTAAGATTCATTATTTTGCTTACAGTGTTTTTATTCAATACAAATTCAATTTTGGCGCCAATTACTCATAACTGGTTTGTATTGAAGGTTTTCACTGTGCGTTAAATGACACCACAGAGTGCTTTTGTAACTGATGCTTATTGTCGGTTACATTTGTTAGTGTTTATAAATTATTTTACTTCTACACTAAGATTCACTGTCGCGTTTGGCATTGATTAAAATTAAAACTTGTTGACACCTGCATAAATATAATTAATTTTTCCAAAATAAAAAATCATTTTCAGTAGATGAACCTTAATAATAAAGTGCACCTTACTTTAATTCTAAATGAACTTTCAGACGATGGACCATGGATGCACAATAATAAAGTTAAGCATATTATTCGTAACATATAAAAATACAATCATTAAATAAAAGTTCAATCAAAATAAACAGTTCGTTATTGTTGACTTTGGATATCCAACAGCTCAACATCATAGCTCATAGGTTTGCGCTGCGATAGTGTATGATTAGCCTAATCGTTGAATAATAACGAGTATTAGTATTCTGTGATTATGGTCGAAAGAATGTTATCTGAGACCGACCGACCGTATAACTAAATGTCATTGTCAAAGTTGTGAAGTCAAACAAATTCAAATACGATATTCGAACTTTAACCGTTTATTGGCTGTAGTACGATAGCGCATCTTGTAAATATTAATGAAGTTCTTAAGAAATATAAATAGCGTGGAATTTAACTGTGAATGTGACGGTCTAAGCTAGCATTATAATAATGCAGGCTTCAAAAAATAGTACGTATATATTTATTTGTATTGTAGAACTACGGCTTCGTACAAGTCAATTTTTTTATTTGCCTACTTAGCGAAATATTATTTTGTTTTTAAACTATTTAAATTTGTGTTAAGCGTAATAGCGCGGTTATGAAATGATTTACAAATATATATTTTTTAGGGCAATAAAACGAACAAATACATAGTGATAGTAATAGTGACAAAAGAATTAATACAACCTATTCTTGACCCCAAGCAACCTGCAATGCTCGTGCTGCACCCTGCTGAACATCGGCCCAGGCATAACGACTGTCCCTGTTGGAAGTCGCTCGGCTCTGTTTATTTAGAAACCATTTAGTTTATTCGCGACAGTACTCATGTATCGTACTTCTGATAAAGCTTGTTACCCCCAGACTAGCTAGCCAGCGATAGATTAACGATAGCTACTATTCACTGACAACTGTCAAATGCATTTTACATGGTTCTTTGCGGTGTTGGAGAGCCATTAATCAGTTATTTGCCTTCAAATTTTTTGGTATAAAAGGTAGCATATATATGATGTTGACCATTTACCATAGTTATCCTGTCACCGCTTTGTAACTTATTGATCAAAAACCAAAAAAAGTTGGACATAGTTGTAAAGAAATCAATAATAGTTCTAAAAACTGTGTATAAAATTAAACTGCAAGTTTTAATCTCGTGACAATTTCTAAAAATTGTAAAATATATATGTTTATTGATTGGTAACATAGACACCAAATAACTTTTTTAAGGAATCTATCCAAATATTAACTGTAAATATTGAATTTTCCAAATCTCATTCTTAATTGTTGGTTAAGTAAATATTTGAAGAAATTCTAGCTTTAACTCTTTTGGCTGGCAAGAAAAAGATAAGCCAATAAGTAGAAGATAAAAATTTAGAAAACATGGTTTTATTTTGTTAATGCTACATAAAAGTAATATAAACAAACAGTACATACTACAAATCACATATCCTATTTAATCCTATTTATATGTACAAAGAATTAGAGATACAAAGATTATAAAAAAAAGTAATTTAAATGTATATAAATAAAATGAGAGAGGTGTGCCATAGATTCTGCATAAATTTCTGTTAAACTTTATTTCTTGGACACTTGGCCCGTATCTAAAAAATATTATCAATTGATATAAAATTATTAAAGTTTTAATTTTTTTAACGCTACATCTTCAGTGATGTGTTTATTTTGTTTTGTTTTTTTCCTCTGCACATAAAATACATTTTTAATGAGCAATACAGATGAAAACTCTAGTATCAGCTTGCATGCTATAAAATAAACGTAACATATAATGTTCGTATTCTATGCTAGTATTTCTATAGAATACTTAAATTATTTCTGGCTTGGCATTCTTTGTGGTTGGAATTTCTGCAGGGCCAAATCAAAAAGAATTTAGATACAGATTACAACTAACTAATAGGGCTTTAATATATTGAATATTTCACCATCAATAAAAAGGACTGCATGGCCTACCAGGATCAGATTTAGCGGTGGGAATCCCGGGATAGAACCCCAGGGCCTCCACAAAGAGGACCCCCTACAATAATCTTCCAATTTCCAATGAGTAAACAATGTTCCTTATGTATTTTTTTTTGCTATTTTACCTTCTTTTTTCTTTTTTTGTTTTCGAGAGGGAAACTTTCAAAAGAGCCGGTGTCGTTGGAGCGACGTCGAGTTATGTAGGCCTCCATTCCTCTATTGCTATGGGCCTCCAGACCTCTAAATCCGGCCCTGCAGCCTACTATAATCAATTCTGTTCCATTATTACTTATATCTGTGCATATCAACAAAGAAGCAGAAAGTGTTCTTCAGCTTAATTACCTTTCAGGATTATTAGAACTCCGAACAATAATCACCAAGATGCCGTTGGAAGTGTGTTGTGTTACCGCTCTCCCGGAGTTCGGAGTGCGGTGGCGGGACGTGTCTCGTGCGGTGAGGAACGCTCGACTCCCCATGACGCCGGCGAGCATCGCCAGGGTGATACACCGACATGTGGCTAAAGATCTGACTGACGAGGAATTGAATGAGATCGTTGCAAACTTGAGGCTTAAATGTATGTTGTAATTTGGTGGCAGTCTAGTGTATGGGAGCATTAGAAGTGACATTTATGTTAAATATTGAATATTCAAAACACAAAGAAACCAAATATTAAATGTTGTAACCATTTTTATACAAGTTTCAAATCATTTGAATATTATTAGTACCTGTTATATAATTGCAACCTTTTGCTCAGTTGGTAATTTCCCTACCTGTCGAGCAATGTAACAGATAAATGTTTGTTTTTGGGTCATGGATCATTGTAGTCTCATATTTGAGTACGATTGTGCCACTCACAAGACACCAAATCCTTGTAAGAGTAAAAGTATAAAAAGAGTAAGAGGACAAGGAACTCCAATATCTTGGTTTCAGAAGTCCCATGGATAAAGTGCCACAAACATTGAAATAAATAATTTTGAGTCCGGAAACATCAGGTCAAACTACAGATAAAAATAATCCAGGTGATTTCCCATGTCTATTTTTTATAGAAATCATCATCAAAATCGATCAAGCCGTTTAGGTGTCACCCATCCAACTGTTCGCGGCCGCAGTTCCTTAACTCAGTTAATCAGTTTGATACAAATCGAAATGATTTCCTGGGGTCGAGTAAAATAAATGTCGTAGGAAGGTAGGAACCATGGGACAGGTTAAAACCATTGTTTGTGAAGATTTCCATGACCGAAAGTATGCTATTTTCACTTTACATTTCAGTGGTAGCGACTCAAAGCCGGACATGGCATGTTATGAACCTCTTGGAGCCGGTGTCTGAGGAGCCAGTGAGTGTGTTGACACGAGTGTTGCCATCTCGTGTGTTGCAAGCGTTGAGGAAGTCCAAGAGTGGACGGGGAATGACTCCCGAGGTTAGTTTATTTTGATTATTCAAGTTGTAATAAAGAATTGAAATTTTTAAATTATTCTTGAATGTGTGGCAGGTGTGGCTCCCTCAAGCAAACACTTGAGTGCGAACCTTTTCTTTCTTTATTGTATCTATTATAGATATAATCACTTGGGTTTGAAGTATTAGAATGTATACATGTATATATGTGTGTCTTATTGTATTGTATTTATGGACTTCATGTATTTATTA
>PDGT01000155.1:114110-154771 GCA_003671415.1 Megathymus violae | reverse complement strand
GGGGGGAGAGTAAAATTTGTATACGAAAGAGAGTCTTATTAGGATATTTTGACTCTAATTATTTAATTATACTCCAGGTGCAAACAATAAAGATAGGTGATCTAGTATACATGAGCATCCAGCTGGTGTCAGCTACGAGGCAAAGCGCCGTGCTGTATGTGGCGACGCCACCAGGACAACCCGTGATGCTGGTCAGTTCACCACACAGCGGACTATTGAAGGCTATTGTGCAAGGTATTCTGCTATATAAACAGTGTTGTAGAACCGTCCGCGGAAGATGATTCATATTCAAACATAATAATATTTATTAAAGGTTTCGTTCCTTATTTGTGTATCTTAATCAAACAAGTAGCCTGTAATTGTAATATATCAAGTGCGTTTTGAACATTCTAATACTTACCCGCCATGGTCGCTATTAAAAACCTTCCTACTCCACCTTTGGTCCTTCGAGTACCAATTTAAAATGCTAGTGAGGTCTATCAAAAGTACGAACACTGATGCCACCAAAAATGTGCATGTGTATTGCGCTATATCGAGTGCGTTCTATATTCCTTATAAGGGTCATTGTTCGAGAACCCCTCTTCCCATTTTTGATCCTTCGAGTACCAATTTCAAATTTATTGTGGACAGGCCTCGGCTATCAGAAGTACGAAGATGCATGTCTGAACGGTCGCGACGTAGCTTCGCTGCTTCATATCCACAACCAAGGCCACACCGAGCACGCTGCACACCTGGTGGCAATTCCAGAGTACATGCCGATGCCAGTGATAACTGCGAGCGGAGTGGACTACACTAATCGGACGTACGATGAGCAGTATGTCCAGGCGCTGATAGGCCCTAACCCCCCACTGCTCACAAATCTTACCATAAAGAGTTCGAAGCCATTCTTCGATGCGCACAGGTACGGAGATATGTTTTTGAATGATATCGATGATCGGGAATATGTATATCGTTGACAGAGATTTAAAAATATCGAAACGTGACGTAAACGACCACGACTTGAAAACTACAAACCATGGAAGCCTGGGAATATTTTATATTCACTGATTGGTAATGACCCTGCTTTCAGTGTGAGGAAGCCAGGGTTCTATTCCCAGTCGGGGGCAGACGTTTATGTGATGGATCATAGTTGTTTCAGGCGTCATATTTGTGTACATCCATGACGCCAGCAACACAGGGTGTCTATAGTGAGGAGCGTGTGAGTGTGTGAACGTTTACTTGTAGAAGCAAGCGATACAAAAGCATTTACCCTCTGGTAAACAGCGGGGCTTGTTACCACGGGGCCTTGAGCCCGTCGATGGGCAAGTCGACCTCGAGCAAAGGGGAAACCCTCGAGTCTCGAACACGCACGCACGGGCCGCGTCATTCAGTGGTCGCACGCCGCGTAGGATGCGTCCACGGCGACAAAAGCGTTTTGTTAACAGAATTTTTATATAAAACAAAATCATCTTTATTATATAACAGGCGGCCTTATCGCTTAATTAGCGATCTCTTCCAGACAACCTATTGAGCTGATATAGTAGATGGAGTAATGAGACAGGGCAGGGGTGCACATTTATGAAATATAATTATATGTCGGTGATGGTCATTAGTATAGACGTGAAACGAAACTGAGCACGATATCCGAGTGATGGCAGCACCGCCGCGATGACGTCGATACTCGGCTAACATCGTGCTACAACAGAGCCTAACTAGTGGAGAGACGCCAGATGGAGCCACAGTTTATATTCTGCGGTCGAAGAGATCGGTTCCTCCGCACTGGGAACTGTTACTTGTTTCGTTTGCCCGGTGTGAAGTGTTTGTTAACAATTAATTAAAAGTGTTAAACGATTATACACCCACGGTATGTTCGACAATGCTGCTAAAACTACTGGCGTTTGCCGACATATATTTGTTTACTTCGTCAGCAGATGGCGTAATTACAACGGGTGCATTGTGTGGTGTACATTACATAATTATGTAACACGATGTCATTACATACTGAACACATTTTAAAGATTGTTAAATAGTGTATACCTAACGTGACCATTTATTTTGCTCTCAGAGCAGGACGTGCTCACTAATTATTGAACTGTGCTCTGGTGGACGGGCTTTTTAATTTGATGGATAAATAGCTTTTGATTAATATAACGATGCTGACCTGTCACACAGCTACGACGCGGGCGGCATATTGTAATGGCTGTTGCCCTACTGTTTTATCGAAGTGGGACGTTTTGTGTATTTTGGGAGCGGCGGGAGACATAGTTTAAATGTGGGATTTTCCTGTTAAAAGCGGGACTCATGGTCACATTACGTATATATCAAGGTTGGTCTCACATATATTCAAACAACCAAAAAACAAACTGAATAGGTTGAAAAAATTAGGTAAATTCAATGCTTCCACTGCATTCATGCATCAATCGATTTTTATCAATTTGCAAATCGAATACAAAGTTTGAAATTGTGTTTTCTTCTTCGGCAGATTAAATAAGAAGATGAATGTAACTCTCCAGCTTCGCTGCGAAGATGTCGCCAAGACTCTGATGTTTTGGGCGAACAAGGGGGCGCTGGCGGCGACGTCCGATCTCTTTCAGATATTCCATAAGATTAAATCTAATAAGATAATGTATAACTCCGATGAGAACGAATAAATGAGACAATATACTTCGATTTATAAACTTTTTTATGGTTACTTGTGACAAACGTTGGCAATATTTTTATGATTCTGTAGTTCAAACAAAAACGGCATTTTTACATTTGACCATCTGAGCATACCACACGTGTGATCTTAGAGATTCTTTAAATGTACATATATGGTCGGTGAGCCAGTACCGGGCGTATGACTTAATTAAACGAAGCTTTAATTAAACGAAAAAAAACATTGACATAATAAATTAATTGATCGTTATTTGTGACGTATTTTGATTTATTGATACCTTGAAAGAAAAATTGATCCTACTTTGCAACATTGAACCTTTAGACTTTTTTGTAAGTTTGTTTTGTTTGGAAGAAAAGGTTTTGGGTAACATGATTTCGCCGAAGGACTAGATGTATGGAAATCATATACATGCATACAAATGGATGATTTAATAGTAATATTAAAGACTTTTCCGTATATAATTCAAAATTATTAATCATTTATGTATTCTGTAAATGCACTTTTGACGTCAATTTTTTTTCTACTAACGTTTCGAAAAGGTGCTTTTACACAGAGTAGAAAAAACGGTGAAAGAAACTCCTCAGCACAACTTCAGTAAGATAACACCACACTTTAGTAGAAACACGACTTAAGACTAGCAAAACTCATTCAGTATTAGTGCGGCTAAAAATACGGGGAGTATTTCCAATCCCATGCCGGCAGAACAGGGTGTCGTAAGAGGCGACAGAAGCCGTCAGCCTGTTTAGTGGTAGGGCTTCACGTACGGACTATATTATTAGTATTATTATTAAATCATTAATATTATTACTGGTATTATTATTATCTTTCCGTGAACCCTGCCTGGCTAGATACCACCCTCCTGCTTGAGTCAGCCGCCAAACGACTCGTCGTGTTTTGACTGGGGGCTTGAGAATCAGTACTTTCTTTCTAACCTTCTCATTTCCTGGTGGATTACGCATGAGTGAAACCTTTGGTCTTCCTGATGTCCACGGGCGACGGTGACCACTTACCATCAGGTGGCTCGCCTGCTCGTTTGTCGCCTATTTACATAAAAATTAAAGTCTACTCCAAATGGTTCCGGAGTGTAAGTGACTGCATCCATCTCTAAGCCTAATCCAACGTCCCCTCCGTGGTGAAACAGCTGAACAACAGACGGTTGTTTAAAATCGCTAAGCTCTGTACTGCCCATTTCAATTTCGATGGTATTTATGTATGGAGTCAGATTACTTACATGTCCGGAACTCCTATATCCTATCTCGAATCAATCGTAAAATATTTTACGCCTTTCGTCACAGTACCAGGGAATCACTACAAAGCGTATCACCAGCTGTCATCTTAGCCGGTAAGGAAATATATTAAAAAAAAAATTTAGAACCTTCGATCAGTGCCGCCCTCTATATCATTCGAGTTTATTGAACCAAAAATGAAGTAACCAATAATACGTCGTAGGAACCGGCCGAAGTATTGCGACGGTAACTCCGAACAATAGAATTCGCGTCGAGTCGAACCACATCGGGGGCAATCGTCGGCACGGCTTGAATGGGATGAATCCAAACGAGTTATCACGTTAGCCGTTAAGCCAGTAGTAGTATGTATGGAATCATTCAGAATTTATACTAATATTATTAAAGTAGAGTGAATTTTGTGAATTTGTTTACATGAGGAAGGTAATCTCTGGAACCACGGCACATAACAATTTGTAACATTAACAATACAAATCTATATCAGGGTCTAACGATGTGTCCTGCAAAAAAAACCCACAACTCCTCCTCGGACTAAAATAATCTGACCGTGTTTTAAAGTTGCTTTGGGTACCGGTTACATTGCAAGAGCCATCATTGAACTATATCCACGTGGGAGTCATCATCTCACAATGCTGGACTGACGACGAATCAGCAAGAAGTATTCATTCATTTAAGAAGCTTCTGGTGCACATAATGGATCGGCGTTCACTTGCTGTATTCATCATTGACGTTATTCCTAGTTATATATTGTATAGTGTTATTACTAGGTAGGTAGATAGGTAAGTATATCTTTTAGTAAGTAGGTATATGTATATATATTTAAGCCACTCGTGTTGATTTTAGCCCAAATAGTTAGCTGGTAGAGAATGCTTAAGCATTAAGCCCGCCATTTGTACCGTAATACCTACTTGTTGTTGTTGTCAATAAAGTTACAATAAAGCAGCACCGCTTAATATTTAGAATTTATGGGATAAATCTGAGATGAGTCGTCAGAACTATTTGGTAGCATCTGAGGCAGATATGACGTTTACAATCAAGTGTAATCAATTCTCACCCCGTTCCAATACATTAAGTTAGATTATTTAAAGTAAAATTTCAAAAAGAGGAACCACAAAATTGTGCTAAAGAGCCAAAAATTTCAAGTCGGTTTAATTTAATTACAAAGTTTTTTTTTATATGAAATATTTGTCAGTCTGTCTGCGTATACACGTTTAACATTAAGATCACTAACAGATTTTGATGATTCCTTGCATATTTAAACTGTATTGCGACCAATTCTAGGGTACATTTCGTTCCGGGAACTTTTCATAGCGGTTACAAATTAAAAAGCAATAATTAATCTGTGGGATATTATTAAAAACAAAAAAACGAACGCTTAAGAAATAACGTGTTTAATATAACCGGCACACCGTACACCTAAACCAAAAATATGCAATTTAGACTAGAAAACAATATTTTTAAACACACGTCCTCTATTACGACTACATTCACCAAAATTACTTCATACATATTGTAAATACCAAGCACAATATTTAGGGTTGTCACCTTTATCTGTTTTTTATAGAATTAAAAAAAGTTACATAGAAGAACGAAAAAAATTAAAAAAAAAACCTAAACGTTATGTTGCCGATTTTCTGAACGCGAAGTAGATATTTTATTACTATTTATTGATATCATGTACACATTACATAGTGTGGAAATTTTCTAGTACAGTCTCTCATAAAACCCACACCAAAATATATTTATTGTTTGGTTTGAGATTAACATTCATTCAAAAGTGAAAATTTTCCTGTAAAATATCTTACAAAACCCGCATCAAAATACATTGATTGATTTGAGATTCATATTTTTTCAATATAACATAATGTATATATTACGTGACCCCACTTGGTCCTATATTATAACGCAGACCATTGATTAGAGCTGTTAATTACCGAAAAAATAGATTACTAATACTCGTAAAATAAATAAATTGAAAGCATTTTTTTTTTGAAAACGCGATTACATTTGCCTAAATATTCCGTTCGTATGACCATTTCATTGCAGGAACAAATCGGCAACTATTGCACCTTTAAACAATTACTTACTACGACATAATTGGTGAATATTGTACCTGTACATTTGAAAATACACGTAGATTTTACAACAACAAAAAATTTGCCTTAACGCAAAAGGTGACAACCCTAATTTTACAACTCACTTGCTATATGAAGTATGCGTCGGGATCGTATCCTGCGTCTAGAAACATCTGTAGTCACAATAAACACCGTGTCGTTACAATGCTTCAAATTATAACTTAAACATGCTCTTCAATATTAACAAAAAGATAAATTTTCTTTAACACCTAAAGCCGACTAGGACGCACCGCGTGGGCGTATGGCTTCAACATTCGACATTTTATGCCGTCACAAGTTCTCTAACTGAGCATTTATCTACATAATGAAAAAAAATACGAAGTACCCTCCAAAAATTTTAACATGTGGGTACTTTGTAATTTTAAAAAAATACATACAACGCGCTCATTGTAAACTGCAATACTAACTTAACATTTTCGCTTAATTCAAAAGGCATTTTCTAGACGATAATAAATAATTGTACTTTTCATGAAAAACAAAATATTGTAGCACGTTTACAATACGTTTTAAAATGCATTTATACATTGTATCCTCACAGATTTAATTTAAATTAAATGTAACAGTTAGAGATGATTTCATTAAAACAGACAATAGAGTCAAATGACCATCAATAAAACCCACCAACTAAGTGGTTTATAACAAATAAGAAACAATAAGTAACTACCCTCATATGTTATGTGTAATCGTAGACAATGGAACCCACAACCCCCAAATGTATCATACGTGTTTTATCTACTAACACACAGATTTGCTGGGGAACATTTCTGGTCAAATTCACTTAGTATTTGTGGAGAAAGAGATTTTAAATATCTATTGATTAGTTTAGAAATATAGCAAATAAAATTGCTTTTTAACAACTTTTTAAATTGTACTTGATGTATATTTAGTTATTTATTTATTTTAAGTATATTAGTCGAGGAGATAAAGCGAAGTGATCAATCTTCAGTCTGGACCAATCAATAACAATTCTTTTCATTTGAAACTACATGTTTCATTTTCAAAAAAATCGTATCTATCTACCCTCAGATTAGATTATTCATGTTTCATCTTTTTTCCTTGAAGTTTTTCATGATTTGAACCGTAAAAATACCAAATTGGAAAGGAAGAAAACAAGAAACGGTCTAGTGCTTTCACAATAACAATTCCAACTTATATGTTTGTTGTTGACATATATCTACACTCATACCCATTAATTCTCTCTTACATTGCCAATACATTAATGAAAGACGATTATTTTCGACACACAAACCGGGCACTTCTGTGTCTACGATTACGCATCACCTTATAGACTTACTAAGCCACCGCGAACTAACTATAGGCGAAGCGAGTACGAACAGCAACAAAAGTAACTTGAAAAACCCGAATAGGACCAATGAAATGTTACGACATGACTGTATTAGCCCAATGAGACCGATTAAACTAACAGTCAAGTGTTATTACACATCAATACAATAAACTTTTTAATGCTAACTGTACCCCAACCGAACACGACAAATTAATTAATATTTTCAAATTAAAAAAAAAACATAGCACGAAAAGAATTTGTGTCGGCACACCTCTAAGAAAATCATATAAAATTAAATTATATTACCATTCAATTAAAAAATAAAATTCCCACGAAGACGTCAGCATTAAAAAAATCGCTCTCGAACAATTAATTTCGGCAAAAGAACATTCAAACTGATGATAATTTTCAACTAAACACAACGGTAATTTAATTAGAAACAACAATTTGAAAGTCTTTATTTATACTGCATTTAGTCAAAACGTATCATCAATTACGATTACCCCAATTAAATATATAATTGTAACAATTACCCGACTTTCAATTAATATTACACTCAAAATATCACTGTCAAATTCAGAATGCACATACAAACATATAGCTTAAACATTTCAAAAGCAATTATTATCTACACACTAACGTACATTACGTACACGGGAAAAAAATAATAAAATTAAAATAATTATTCATATTATTAATAATATGGCAACACCCACAATTGCACCACAGGATCCGATGACACACATAAGAGATCATTAAACATAAGATCAAACAAAACATCGTAACACAACAAATCATAGTTTAACATACATTGCGCGCCAACCAACGAAAGAATTGTGCTCGAAAACAATGTTATACACTTAGTAACATCAAACGACAAATAACGTTCATGTATCACAATCAATTGCGAAGTTACTGTTTGTTTAATGGTGACATAACTTTGTTATAATTAAGAAAACAAATGACGTGACATCATTAGCAATTTAGCCATAAATAAGCAAACGATTGTTTGACATAATAGCAACTTAGCAATAAATAGGCAAACAATTGTTTGACACATTGGCAACTTAGCCATAAATAGGCAAACGATTGTTCAACACATTGGCAACTTAGCCATAAATAGGCAAAAAATTGTTTAGCATATTCGCAATTTTTTATACATCTCGCGGAATAACATATATAATGTATATATACGAAAGCAACTAAATTTATTTTTGAATTTACAAAACTAAATAAAATTACAGTATATCCGTAATAGTAATAATCATTGAATAAAAAGTACTTTATATAAGATAAAACCTTACACTTTAACAGTAAAATGTACATATGTAAAGTTGTATGATATATCGATACGCATACCCAAAACGCAGTCATTGGAGCTTAATTTTTACATATAAATAATATTTTATTGTGAGCCCATACTTAGATTTAAATACAATGAAGTTCGTTTAAATCCTTAGAGAACGTTTCAGAGGCATTTAAAATATGTACTGCTGGTTTATAGTGGAAAAAAAGATGGCGACTTGACATTTCAATTCTGAATTGGCGCGCAAATCAAAACTGGTTTCAGTAACCTAACCTAACTTAATCAAAAGCAGTAAAACGTACGATCAATTTATGCACATAACAAAAGATACAATTTTAATTATGTAAATATATTACAAATTAAAATTTGAGCTGTAATCATAACTATTACAATCATTAAGGCCAGATTGCTCTCTTTCTATGAAACGATGCCTGCGTGGATAGACGTACCCATCAAATATCCACTCAAATATCAGTAAGAATACAAATAAAAATATATACGATGTTATTGTATTTTATCGACTGACGATCATAATATGTGATGGAAGGGGAAATAAATTGTTCTCTAATCAGTAGTATTACACCATACTTTACATCGATCCCAGCTGTAGCCATAAATGCCAGATCTAATAAACAACTTGCAAGCGAACCAATCGCACTCAATAATATGGTCATGACCATTATCATTACATATTATACAGCAAACTGTCTGTCTATCCGACGGCGATAATCTCGAAAACTACTCATTTTTATGCGACTTTTATTGAGTTTCACGAGGAAATCTTAATTGACAACAAAGTGGGACAGTCGCTCTAGTATATCTGAAAGTAGCGACCACGTTTCTCGAAGTGAAACGCGGACGTGTTACAACAGGGTAGCGGGTCAACGAGGGCGTGTTGGTAGTTAAAAACGAACAGATAACATGAGGATACGACTCATACTTTGCATGGCCTCCGTATAGACATTAAGTTTTTGGTAGACAAAAAGAGCATCGAGGTCCAATTAATGATTATTATAAAATGTTGATAGAGATTCATAATTCTGGGAGAGTTGTATTCGATGCATTGGACTACATACATATGTTAAACTTCTACATTTAAATGCATCAACAAAAACCACCAAAAATATGTTCTAGTCTTCTCAAATAGTCAGTGTAATAGACTATGACGTTAAAACCTTACATCCCCACAATGAAGTAAACTCGGCCAGCTGTGTCGACAATTTGAAAGGGATCGGTGATGATTCAAAACTGTATTATGTCACATCTGAATAAGTAATGAAAACTGTGGTAGTCTGATTCATTCATGGAAATGTCACTTATGTCTTGTTGCAACATGTTTTAACTATGAACGAAAATAGTACTACAGCTGGATTTTTATATTTTCTCCCAAAATATAAATCTATACATATAATATTTTAAACATTGTAACTTTTTTAAGAACACGGCAAATTCTTATCTGTAAAACTTAATTAAACCCTCAACACATTTTAAGTATTTTAACATTTAAAATCCAATTTTAAATGGAGTGTACAATTGTGTTTGCTATTGTCAAATGTATAATTTGGTTTTTGATTGTATAAATACGCGTGCTGTATACACAAGTGGTCAAGTAATATACAAATTTCAAGTACAATTTTTGGGGGCTGCGTTCAGTAATTGACATGTTGATTTTATTTGAAACAAAACTTTTTTAAATACATATTGGAAAACAATCTTATTTTGCGACTGTCAAACTAATTGTATTTTCAGTAATCCTATAGATACATATATACTTTTGGCTTGAAATAATCATGAATACATAAATAAGTTTATTGAAACAGTTTTATTGGTACTCCTGTCCTTTAGATTTTGATGAAAATTCTACAAAAGTGATATTCGTATAAAAATGTCAGTTAAATTTAATCAAAATAACTTGATTCGATGTCATTTATCCGCTTCTTTGAAATTTTTTTTATCTATATATTTTTTCTATATATATTAAGGACTTACAATAAGTATACTGTATATTACAATATTGTAAACACACAAAATATTCTAACAAAATCTGAAATATACATTTGGCAATCACAAATAAACATTATTTCATATAAATAAACATTTGCATTTTTTAATATAATTTAACGCGGATGTTTAATGTAAACTATACAAATGATTATACAAAAATTGAAAGAATAGCACGCCACTGTGGAATTCAATTAACTAATGTATTACTAATTACTAAAGCTGCGATTCTCTATTATTCTTAGCGGTAAAAATATTTAAAATTGGCAATATTCTTAAAATGTTCCTTATTTTTCTTAATGTAATATTAAACCTACCAAAATTTTATCCTACTAATCTTAAAGATCATTCAAAAAACATTTGTTTTTCTAATTTTCTACGAAGAAGAAGGTAGCTAATTAAAATTTATTCATATCCTAATAATTCTTAAAAACACTATTTTATAGAATTTTGTACTGAAAAACGGCCGATTCAGAAACCATCCCATCCTTCATACCATACCATGGATTCCATCCGCAGCTCGAAAATCAATTAAATTTTAAAATTTATATTATTTTTTTTATTTTTCTGAATGCACGAATTTGTTATATTATTATTATTAATTAATTAATTAACAAAATTACCAAATCTTATACTCATCTTCAAAGGACGGATATAGCCAAAAAGAGGTTCTGACCTCACATCGCGTTCTAAAGAGGTTTCACCTCATAAATTTGTATGTGGATACGAACCCATGATATGTTATTTATATCCTAACCTACGATCACATTATGCCGACTGATCACAGATTTGAACCCTGACACTTCCTTTTTGCTGCTGTCACGATCCAAAAAGACACAAAATAAAGAAATAAACGAAAACATCAACATTTATTTTAAGAACATGAGACCCAAGTGATCTCCAGCATCTAATAAACCAGATATTTTAACTTCTGAATCAGATTCTTTTTTTTTTCTTTTTAAATATCATTTTATATTTACTGGGTTTATCATAACTTCGAAATTGAATAATCTTAAGTCGTGGAACTTCATCATAAATACCTTGAAATTACTGTTCTCATCATAAAATTGTCGATTAGTGTTACACTGTCATAAAATACATAAAATTTAATGCATCAAGCGACTCATAGAACTCGGAAAGCATTTCTACATAGTATCAAAAATAATTTGTCAAATACTAATTTAACGAAACCATGACAGCAGCATAACTGACCATACATTTTATGTACACCTCATTCAACCCTCAATAATTTCGAATCCCCAAACATTATCTAACTACGACTAAATTACGAACTCGATATCGAAACTGCAGTTACAATTCCGCCGCTACAACAAAACATTGCACAAAATTATATCAAGTATAAGTATCGTGTATAATTCATACACAATTATGTATTTGTTAGTATATTTTATGTTTCTGTATAAATAAATGTATTATGAAACGTAACCAAGGCTATAATCTTTTAGTATAATATGTATAAACGTACAAAGTTTAATGACCATAGCTTGTTTTAAATATAATAATGCGGCAGAAAATAATTTTGCATACAAGCTGAAAATACCTACTAATACTTTTTTATGATTTTTCGAATGATTCATTACAATTCACATTAACAAATGCCACCAGATTTGACTCACTGTGTATTATATCTAATAGATGTATAATATATATTTCATATGTCAAACAAAATATACCGAGTGCTAAAATATTACAGAATATTATAATCAGAACATTATAATTGTCAATTAACTTATTCATTAATTAATTTTATTAATTAATAAGTCCAATTAACACTTATAGTAAGGCTTATGACAACAAAAAAATTTAAGCAAATTTTTAATAACTAAAATTAGTTAGAAATATTGTTTGAACTGGATCCGCTAGATAATAATTATTATATGTACACTTGGCAAATTCGAAATGTTATTAGTTTGATTATAATATTCAACAATACTTTCGCAACTTATACAAATTATACAGCACACATGACAGGTCAATACATTTTCAACTAGACCTTTTACTTATAAAGTACCATCACTTTATTATATTGGGTTTAAACCCTTCTTTGAAATTCATAAATGACGCAATAGAGAAAGAACACAGTCCAAAAAATGGCATCTTAAACAAATCGCAACGGCACACCCAAATGTAATACAGGAACTTAGTAACAAAAAACCTTTTTTCCTACTTGAATGTACTTATCTATATGCAAAAGAAACCTCGCGTTTTTCTTCTTTCTTAATGAGCAGGCAGACATGCTATAGTCTCGGACCGACACAGTGAGCAATACCGTTATATTGGCGAACATTCAAAGTGCTCCCGTTTCAATTAATGACTAGATGGTGTTTGACATCATGGTTACCACAAACACTTAATGATTTTGTTAAACATAATCTTGACGAAAAAAAATATATATCTTTGCAACATATTGATGCAATACATTAGAACTGTTAGCTGAGTTCGTTTTATTATTTGAGCGTACTGACCGTTTCTAGAGAATTCTATAAACAACTGAGCACGAATCACACAAAAGACGTCATTTTTTTTCAGACTTTTACAATGACCGTAAAATCGTATTACTGAAACTGCACATTTTGTTTCTGTGTTAAAAAAAAACACTCAAGACGTATATGTTGTTCTCTTTCGTCTGCGAGTGAAAGGGAATGTGTCAAATGTCAATCTGTCAAACTACTGTTTTAGCCGACACGCCGACCGATCGCCGCCATCTTGGACAACTATCCATATTGTTAATTGAGCTTAATCACAATAGTGTTAAAGTTGAATTCATTGTGTACTAATATTAATTACATAAGTTAGCCGTACCTCGGTATGGTTTAAGCAGGTTTACCGCGTTCCGTTTTCGTGTTATCGGCTTCGTTTTGATGCGTCACCGTGATGTGGCGTCTGGAACAACAGACGGGGAGGTCGGAGATCGCATTTGAAATCTTAGGATTATGGATTACACTAGCGGCCCCTTCCGACATTGTTCGGGTGGAACATTTAATTATATCATATGATTATTCAGAACTTTGTTTTTTTTTTTTGCCTTAATTAGACATCAGTAGGTTTACTGATATTATTATCACGTGTGCTCACTACATACCAATTTTCATCGAGATCGGTCAAGCCGTTCTTCAGTTATCTCGAGACAAACAGACAGACAAAATTTTCAAAATGGTCAAATTGATGTCCAAAACTGTCAAAATGTCAAAACCAGAATTTGATAATATACTCGTAGTTGATCAACAATCACCAAACACTACGTACCAAAATTAATGTGACAGACATACTATATGGGTGGATATAAAAACAGCCTTTAAACAGAAAATAAAATTTTACCTCAAACTTCTCTCGCTCCTGAATGGTAGACTGCACGTAGCACATTTAGAATAATTTAACTCTTTCTCGCTAATTACATTCTTCTCTATCTTTTCATTCTTCTGCTGTTCATTCTTCTGAATCTTTTGACTGAAGTCTATTGGCACTATCGGTATGATGGGGAGCATGTTATTAGTGACTTGGATTGGCTTCTTGGCATCTAGTTTCAGATTGTTCTGTGTATCTGGTTTCTTTGTTGGTTTCTTAACAGGAGATGGTGTGTTAAGCTTTGATAGATCTGAAAAAGAAATAGAATTGTATGTTTGTTTATCATAATAACATTTATTTTAAAGTTATATTTATTTAGATGAATCAGATCTCATCCTGGACCAGACATTACAGTAAAAGATAAATATTTCCCTCTATTTTTAGTTGTGTTATTTTTGTGTATGTCATGCCCGACACAAGGGACCCTAGCGCAAGATGGGTGCGTGCATTTATTTCTTCACCAACTGTTACACACAAGACCGCTGGTTGCTAGGTGAAGGTATTCCAGAATAGCTGTGAACCATCAACAACAACCAAACAGAATATAAGTAGCATTTAAGTAATTTTAAATGTCACTGACAAATTATTTCGTGACTATATTAATTAAAAAACTAATTAATTTCATATCTATACTAATAACAAAACTGTAGAGGGGTCGAGTTTTAAGGACTAGCAAAACAGCAGACTGGCCATAAGATATGAAGCAGTCACCGTTGCCTATGACCATGTGAAAGCAGCGGGGGGTCGCCAACGCATCGCCGGCCCTGAATGAGGGCTCTCTCGCTTACGGCTCTCTTGAAGAACCCCGTGTCACAGCGCTCCAGGAAGACTTCCGAAAGAAGCTCATTCCACAGATTACACGTACGAGGTAAAAAAGGTTGCGAAAGTCGGAATGTTGAGGAAAATTTTTAAATTGCCATCAATACAGACGGATTAAATATATTTCTTTTGCAATCTTTGTCTGTCCATGCTAGGGTGGCCAACCGTACTGTTAAAAACAATAATATACTTCATGTCCTGCTTTCATTCTGTTCACATTTTTATTAAAAATAGTATTCTCAAATACTGTATTCATCAAAATACTGTGTTTTTATTCTTGTAATGTTACATGCAATCTCCCTTATTTAAAAAAGAAGACAGCAAGTTGTGTTGTAGAATTTTGCAAGAAGCTCCAAAAAGTATGTTTTTAAAACCCCAAAAAATAATATACCTACTTCTTATTTTTCGGAAATCCTTTTTTAAACTCCAACTTAAATATAATTTACTTCTCATACAAAAAGTTGCCAACCCTAGTCGGTCCATGTATAACAGTAAATCCCTGAACATATCTAGATGATTCTTGGCATATTTGGAATTTTCCAAAGCGATTCATGAGCCCGTTAGTATTATATGTATTTTTAAAAAGTCAGTTCAGTATCTATATCACTATTATTGGCCTACCACATAGTGATTTGAGTCTGTCCTGTATATTTGCAAAAAACTGCTATACTACATAGTACAAATTTTTCAATATATCAGTACCTATGTAACATTGCATTAGAAATTTAAAAAAAAATATGTTCAAAATTACAATATTTTTTTAAACTGTATAATGAAAATGTTTACATTTTATATCAATTATAACTATAATTAACTCAGTTATACGCATATGTTTAACTAATGGCCCGTACCATACCTAGAAAAAGCAATACATATATAAAATAAAAAATTGTTTTAAGACTTGGTTTTTCTATGAATTAGAAAGACATACATAAATTTATAACTTTATTTAAATATTAAACGACGCTTACTGCAATAAATTAGTTAAAACCTTAATCAAATAGGACAAGCAGTTTCTGATATTAGCACGCACAAATAGACAAATTCTAACAACTATTGTTTTGTGTTCTACTGTGTAAGAAAGGCCCCTGATTTGAGTTTTTCTCACCTATTCTAAATGTACAGAAAATTCGAGTCATGAATTCAAGTCAATTCAATTTGAATGAGTCAGTCAATTCAGTTACAATTTTATTATTACGTATAGATATATTGTTTTTATTTGTTATTTACAGAAAATAGATGTAAGGATATAAAGATTGTCACACACCAGCTGTAAGAAGCACCAGTTTAGGAACTCTCGGGGGCCGGCCCGTTTCCGCGACGAGGCTCAACGGTGGTCCTTCGTCGCTGGAGCCATCCGAATCGCGGTGCTGATTCTTCTGCGTCTTTTTTATACGTTTCCTAAATCTGTAAGTTAAACACGAACCATACATTTTGCGTCCTGCGAATTGGGTATTAAAGAATCCCCAAGACTAAACTGTCGCAGTCAAACACACGATGTTATGTACAATTTCATCAACTTAGTGATAAAATTCACTAAATGTCTTGATTATTACTTCTTCGACCCCTCTATCACTGGTCCGTTTTCTAACCTCTTAGATACCGCCAAATGCTGACAGATATAAACGAGAAATCAAAATATTGCCATACCTAAATGTTGCCATCGTAATTTCTACAATCAATTGTTGTTATTCTTCCCTTAACTATCAATTATGCAAAAATAAATTGAACTGTCTCGATAGAACCGATAAAAACTAAAAATATTTTTCGTATTACCGAAGTTTGAAACCTCCCCTGATTGTCTCCCTTTTTCAATGTGCCAACTGGGCAGGGGTTGCTCTCTTTGTGTACAATACACAATATAAATTATAACCAGAGCGTGCATTGATAGTGGCGGTACCACACAGGTACATGCATAAGAATTAAATTGTGATCATGCGCAGTCCAAGGGGTAAGATCAAAGGAGTCATGAACCTCCCAAAATTGTACCTGTCAAATTGGTAAACCTTAAAATAGACAACCTAGGAACATTTAATATATCATCAACTTCCTGCTTAAATCAGATAAATTTCACATCCTCATAAATTTTTGAGCATTAAAATTTGATTTACTTCAATTGCAATTGTGCCTGCTTGCAGTGCAGTTGCATTCAAAGAGGCTTAAAAGCAAAGACTATAAAACGCATTACCGTTTCCTTGGCCTTTTGCATACAGCTAGGGTCTTCTTAAGCTGCTCCTCATTGTTGTTGATATTGATATACTTTTCACATGCAGCTGCGCCTCGTTCAGACTGTTCAACATCAGTGCTACTGAGGGAACTCTTGTCACAAGCAAACAGATCTGTCTCGTTGCTTAACTCATTACTATCTATTTGGTCACTGCAGGATGAACAAGAAGATTTAAAGAAAATAAAATAGACTACATTCTTGCAAATTCTTGAACAATAAATGAGACAAGAAACAAAATCATTTATTGACCAGAACTCCCAGAAGTGAGACACTACTGGTGCCAGGTCCTTTCTGTTCGAGTTATGCTTAGAATATGTACTGGCAGGTTTTGTCTCAATGGTATTTGTGTGGTGTTACCGTGACCAAGTTCTTAACCTACTGACTAATGACTACCCAGTTTACTTTTTTGAATGTTTAATTTACTATACCCCACTAGAATTCCCTGTGATGTGGGTGATAGAGACACATATAAATTAGTCATCATAAATATCTAAGAGTTGAGAATAAACCGTTATAAGTCACATTGACATCTGCCCCAGCCAAAAATCAAAGCCAGGATCTCTCAGTACAAACTGAACTGTGGGATTGTCACGAGGCAACTGTCAAATAACACTGCCAAGCTTGTTTTTCTAAGGAATTTATGGAAGTTGACTTTCTGATGTCTACAGGTAAGCTGTTCCAGAGCAATATGGATTCAATTGGGAAGTTAATTACCTTAGAAACAAGTTCCATACAAAGGAAGATAAATTTTAAAATTAGTCCATGAACAAAGTTGTAACATACAACATAATGTTAACCAGAGTAATCACTACTTACTAAGGCAGAATAAACTTTTTCTTTTATTCTATGGGATTCAATAAATCTAAGCTCAATCGGAGTGAAATGATATAAAGGAAGTCTTTTCTCAATGTGAGTTTTAATGTCAGGTTATAAAATAAGCTAATATACTAATATTTGCCACTAATCTAGTCTTCCATATCAGTTTATAGGAGTAGTCTGCATACTTTTTTCAAGGTGAGTCAAATCCACAACGACTCCAATATAACTATGATCACTCACCTTAGATCAGAAAAGTCACTCTGTGTACTAGCTTCTAGCTTTTTAATTTGAAACGTTATATTTATCCTCTTGTAGATCTCTTCTGCGATGTTGCGACATTTCTCATACTTTGGGTCTAATGCTTCATTCGTAATATTGGACCATGCATTGGAACCTTGTTGCTCAACAGTTGACATTTTTCTTATAAGAATCTCACTAGAATCACATTATTTATACTTAATACCGCGATTGTAAAGACTATCTTCGATAAAACTGCCGTTTATAGCCATATTTCGTGTGTTAGCACAAGGAATATGTTACGAAATATCAGAGAAACATATCGCTGTTGAAATGGCGCTTTATGATAAAGTAAGCAGTCAAACCGCTCACAGAATGCGTTAATTTGATCTAGAATTGCCTTTAAGGCTTTCTTGTAATAATTTGCACCCACAATTCCAGCTAAAAGCACCAAAATTCACAGTTTTTAAGACAAAGGGATATTAATCAACTTATTTATGGCACAATATCTCAAACCATTGCGTTCAATTTCATGCCGTATTACAACAGATATCTGAAAGACTAGACGAATAATGGTTGCAGCACTTTACTAAAGCGTTTCTCAACAATAACAAATACAAACAACAATAAAAACTAAATCAAACTTTATCGCCTGTGCGGCTTTTTTTGGATTTTTTGACGTTTTAAATTTAGTGTTGCTTGACATTAATTGCTCATTCATAATTTAATAACATTTTTCGGCATAGACAATATGATAAGTACTTTCTCAGTAAGTGCGAAGTCCGAAACGATATAAATAATTATGAATCCTATTAGCAAGCTATATTTTAACACAGTAGCCTTAGAAATCTTAATTTTGCCCTTAATATCAGCTGTGAAATACAATGAAACGATAGGGATGAACACTTCACATCAAAACTCGTGATGAAGATCGAATATCATAGACAATTTTGATAACATAGATTACATATTTAAAGCATCGATGTATTTTGAAATACCTTATTGAAAGTATTATAAACCTGCACGGTCAATTTATATAAGAAGAAAATTAACGTATATATTTAAAATAAAAAAAAATACATAGCTTGCGAAATTATTTGTAAAATAATATTTTACGATTTCCTCAATTATTTTCTTTGAAACTCATCACTGTGAAATTCTACATTCAATAAAGCATTTCTATTTTATCATTTATCACGTAACATTTGTTTTAATATTCATAAGTAACATAATTTCTGGACGAAATAGACGAAAATTTATGTAAATGTCATTTTGTATTTGGCATTTTTCGTTTGGTGCCAAGTTATGGAATTGTTAATTGTACGTTTAATGTAATCAATACAAATAAAATTATACGATATGCTTCTTATACGTGTTCAAGACTGAATTTTACTGGTGAAAGTTGAGTGAAGTTATGAAATATCGCTATAATAACAATTTATTGTAAAATGCCATGATTTTCATATTAGATAAGAAACCGAAATGGCATCCAAAAAAGGCGGTAAATGCAAACGAAGTTATTATCAAGCCAAGCTGGTAACAAATGTTGGAACTTGTGTTTTCTGTCAACGAGCTGTGGACGATGAAATAGTATACGGGAAATTATACGCTATAGGCGATATACAATGTCATTATTTCTGTGCGGTAAGTGTCAACGACGGTTCACATATGAACTGTTGATAACGCTACTCACTATTATTCCTGATCACTTTAAAATTAAATAGAAAGGATGTTTGTAGTCGTGCAGAAATTGGTTAAGAAATAAATATTTGTCCGATAAAAATGAACCAGTCCTATATTCTGACGGCTAGACGCAACGTAATAGTAACTTCCCATAAGCAGAATATCGTCAATACATTGTCATGACACAACCTTTATATAATTCTCAAAGGGTCAGAATATTCAGGAATTTCTATGTGTTGGAATGGTAATTTGAAACCAACGTAACCATATTCTCATTTATTCCTTCTGTTGATATAATATTTTCACTTTAGAGAAGTGACTTTACAACAAAATCTATAAGTAGTGTAGTGGTAAAGGTACATGTGAATTTGGATAGTTGAGTAGATGCTGGGGATTTGTATTACTATATAAAACATTGGCTTAATACTGATGAATAGCAGGCTATTGTTTGTTGAAAAATGCTGATGTAAGTATACATACACAACAAAGTAAAAATAAGCTTATATTCTATGATACAATAAATGTGTTATAAAATGATAGCAAAGTGGTTTGAATGTTGTTATCCAGCACCAAGAGCTCAGGTTGGAGTCTAGCATGCTTCTTAAATATTTCAAAGTTAGATACATTTAGAAATTAATTACTTAACCTTAGAGTGGGTGCATCTTTATGCTTTAGTGATGAAAAATATTGTGAAGAAACATGCAAAACTAAAAGTGTTTTATTGTCGTCTCAAAGGTGCGTGGAATCTGTCCAAGGACACTTGGTTCTTATGATCGACCATGGTCTATGAACCTCATATTGTGATTCGGAATTTGAGCTTAGTAGTAAGACAATTAATTATGTGTTGTGGTCATAATTATGTAACAATTTGAACAGTTGCGGTAGATAAAGGTTTGAAATCTAGTCTATCAGGAAAATCTGGGTTCAAATCTTATACAATTGAAATCAGTTTGGTGAAGGAATCCAGTTTAAAGTATCCTTCAAACTTAAAGGGTCTTGGTAATGTTCTCAAAGAATTATTGAACAATTATTTTAAATCAATAGTTAATATTTTAACATGGAATTTATATTTAAAAACACTTTAGTTCATGGGCATCCTTAATTCCAACAAAAAATAATATATCCACATTATGTGTAACATACATTACTGTTAATGTGTCAATGGACCAGCTCGTGGTAAGTGACTTCCGCTACCCTTGGACATCCATGGCACCAAAACAATCACCATGCATTGTTAGCTTATGAAGGATCAGTGAATATGCTAAAGGAAGGCTTTAAGATCTTGTGGTTTGTACTTGTGTGTGAGATGTTCTTTTAAATTGATCTATATTTTGTCTCGTCATCAAAATCTTTTTGATTGTATTATACTAATTATGTTGATGTTGTAAAATAAATGAAAATTAATCAATAAATTGTAATGGAATTTACAAATCATATTGCAGTTGTTATCCTGTTGTCTGGTACAAAAGGGTAGTGATGAGGAAGGCTTGTTTGGGTTCCTGTATCCTGATATACTGGCAGAAGTTGAGAGAAGCAAGAAGCATGTAAGTAATGCTTATTATTCTCGTTTCCCACTTACCATCATCTTGTACAAAGTTTGTAAGATGTTTCCAGTGAAACTTCTCTGTCAATTTTATAATAGGATGAGAGTTGAAGGAGAAATGTTTAGCACATATCATTTATAGGCACATTTTGTTACATGAGAGAGATGAAATATATAATTCCTGCATCACATGTATATTCAATACATACCAATAGATTGAGATGGTGTTGTAATGTAAATGCAAGTGCCAGGTGCTATATAAGAACAACTGAGGTGTACCATACCTTGTACAATCAATGATTTTTGTGATTGTTAACATTTTTACACTTTTTGTTGTTTGATTATAACAGTAAACAGGGATTTTATGAAGCTTTGTAACTGTAAAAGAAACTATCGGATATCCGAAATAAAAATATGTCCGAAATCGTAATCGAATCCGATAAAAATTTTTGAATAAATTCGGATAAGGGCTGACTCTTAATGAGCTGATACACTAGGCCGTGTCGCTCTCATTTTTAGATTTTGTATTATTACATTTTTAAGGCTATTGTTTTTGTCTATGATTGCACTACCAGATAATACTTAGAAATAAAGTCCAAGTGTTACCTTTTAAATACATTATATATGTGTTTTCCGATTCATCTTATATTCTCCATATATTCTATTCACTTATTTCGAATCATCTTATATCAGTAATTGAAATTATCCGACACAAACAAATAATCCGAAATAATTTCCAATCCTTAACCGTAATGGTTGAATTATTATTCATATATCCAGTTCCGAAATTTCGTGTCCATAACATCCCTAAAATGTAGCAAACAATTCCAGAGATGTTCATACTGCAACCGTGAGGGTGCAAGTTTGGGGTGCAGCGTGAGTCAGTGCAGGAAGCAGTTCCACCTGCCGTGCGGGCGAGAGAGAGATGCTGTATCGCTCTTTTATGGCAATTATAAGTAAGAACACTTGTTACTACATTCTAATAAAAAATATTGATTTTAATTTTAATAAAAGTTTACACACCCACACCCCCGCACAAGCATTCACTGTGTTGCAGGTGGCGTGGACATACACAAATATGACATCACAAACACCCATGATCCTAGAACAAACATAACTGTCTGCCCCGGGCTGGGAATCGAACCCGGGACCCCTCATTCGACATTCAGGGTCGCTACTAACTGGGCTATGGGATCGTCATAGTTATATTCAACTAGCTGAGCCAGCAAACATCCTTTTTTGACCGTTGACTTTACAAAAACGAACTATCTGGTCAAAACCATCCAGGAACCCACTTAAAAATTTAATGTGTCATTTGTATTTTGATGAGATTTTACATTATTATTCAGTGTATATAAATATATTGTAATCGTAAGTCCCATTTTGATCAAAACATGATTTAAAGCTAGCACTGCTTTGCTTTGTTTGGCCCAGATTTAAGGTATTTTCCAGGGTATATTGAGAAATCGTTATATTTTTCAGATCCTTCTGTGCCCTGCATGCTCCCAAACAAAAGATTGTGGACTCTATAATACCTTACATAAAGTTAAGGATGGCGGAGCAAAGAAGACAGAAGCAGTCAAGATGTTCACAGAAATCACTGCCCAAGAAATTGGGAGTGGGTGATGTTGGAGGTAATCTTTACATATATACACTCGTGGACAAAATTAGAGGAACGCAAAAAAAAGGTTTAATATCTCGTGTTATAATTATCGTGCGTACTGGCCACATACATTAATATACTCTATGAAAATAAAAAAAGTTTTGAAATGTTCTTGTTTCGAATTTCATTTGTTTTCTGTCATTATTGCGTAATATTACGTTTTTTCGTACTGCGAAAAAATTTGCCAACTTTTGAATTTGAATGAAAATTTTGGTTTTGTTTAAATTTTTGCCTTGGCTTCCTTATTTATCGTGTAAAGTGTAAATTGTTACTGCTAATAAACTGAAAATGCCAGACCTAAACGCCACTCAAGTTGCCAGGGCTGTTACTTTAATTGAAACTGGGCACACCTACAAACATGAGGCCCAAACGTTACAAGTATCCAAATCTGTGGTACATCAAGTTGTCAAGAGGTATCGGCAGACCGGACGATATACGAGACTCGCAGGACAGGGTCGTAAACGGAAAACTGTGGCGAGAGATGACCGTTTCCTTGTTAACCGGGTGCTCAGGAACAGGACTTCTTCTGAGGTAAGAACGGAGCTCCAAGAAGTTCGAGGGGTTACAGTAAGCACAAAAACTGTGAGAAGAAGACTGAAATCGGCCAGAATAAAATCACATGTGCCTGCCAGAGGCCCCCTTCTTACAACATGCCATCGAGTAGCTAGACTTAATTTTGCTCGCAATCACGAAAATTTGAATGACGATGCTTGGAGTCAGGTTCTAATCACTGATGAATCCAGATTTTGCCTGAAACCAGATGATGGAAGGGTGAAAGTGTGGAGACGCTCGAGAGAGCGTTATGCTCAGTGCCACATCATTGGAAAAGAGGCATATGGTGGAGGGTCAGTTATGGTATGGGGAGGTATTTGTATGGGGGCACGTACGGAACTGCAAGTCATTGAAAATGGATCATTAACAGCAGTACGATATGTAACTGAGATTTTGGAACAAGTTGTAGTGCCATTTGCCCCTTTCATAGGAGACGGATTTGTTTTTATGCATGATAATGCACGACCCCATACTGCGGCCGTGGTTGTTGAATACCTTCGAGACCTTGAAATCAACACTATGGGGTGGCCAGCGCGCTCACCCGACTTAAACCCCATAGAGCATGTCTGGGACTAGCTTGGAAAACAAATAAAGAAAAGAATTCCTGTCCCCGCTAATTTGAGAGATCTCAAAAACGCGTTACAAGAAGAATGGACCGCCATCCCTCAAGATTTTATTGATAACTTGATTAGAAGTATGCCAAGAAGACTGGAAGCAGTTCGAAGAGCTAGAGGGGGCAACACTAAGTACTGATTTCAGCCCACATTATAGCCTTTTTAAGCATTTATGAAAAAAAAAATTTAATGTTAAGTATAAAAACGTTTCTTTCCTGTAAATTTTTCTTTTTTTCTGAATTTTGTGAATTTTTATCCTTTAACTTTGTTTTTTCGACTTTCGCATTTTTAAAATAACGAAAAATAAGCATAATACAAATTACTATACTTAATTGTCACAAATTTCCATGATATTTTGTTTTACACGCACTTTTTTTTGCGTTCCTCTAATTTTGTCCATGAGTTTAGTTTTAGTCCCAGAATGAAGTTTTTTCTTCCTCACAGTTACAGACAACACTTAGTACTTGTTACCACTATATATGAAACTCATAATCATAATCATCTAGTGTGTTATTTATTGGGCTGCTTTTTCTTATTTATTGGCTTATCTCTGTTCTTTTATAGATATACAGAGGGTAGCAGAAATATTATGTGTCATTTGTTATGAACAAGTAGAAGGATTCCCCACATCGAAGACGTTTTGGCCGCCATGCTGCGCCAGAGATGCATGGTTTCATCGGAGCTGCTTGCAGGTATAAATGAACGTGAAATAAACATTTACACACTCACGCCCCGGCACTAGGATTCCCCGTGTCGTGGGTGGCGTGGACATACACAGATATGACATTACAAACACCCATGACCCGAGAACAAATATTTATCTGTCACATAAATACATGTTTTCCTTAGTGGGAGCGAGGGAAGTTCTATGCATGTATAGAAGTATATACCATCATACATTGTGCCTGCGGAATGTTGCAAAGCAAATTAATACTAACTTAATTACAATTAATTTCAGCAAAGTAACGCCTGATACTATCAACTATAGCAAAAGTACATCGTTTGGCATCCACAGGAAGAGGTACTGAACTATTTTGTTATTGCATTTCATATTTACATGTTATTTTGTTAAACAGCGTATGGCGCTTAGTGCAGGCATGCACTATTTGAAATGTCCACTTTGCAATGACAAGGAGGAATTCTGCAAGGCTGTGCTGCAACAAGGGTATTATATACCTGACAGGTGAGTTTAAATTTAATTATGCTGCTATGTAATTCTGCTCTATACGACCCAGTAGCTTAGTTCTAAGTAGTTCCCTTTAGTTGACTCTGCGTGCCGAGACAGGGTTCCGGAGTTCGACTTTCGGTCATGGTAGACATTTTTGTCACATAAATGTTGTTCTCGTTTCATGTGTTTTATTAAATATAAACTGAATTCAAAAACTACAAAGTTGCAAATTAATTTAAATATAATTGTAATTATAACTTTTGTAATTACCATGTGTTGTTTAAAAGATGTTTTCGGTCATGGTAGACATTTTTGTCACATAAATGTTGTTCTCGTTACATGTGTTTTATTAAATATAAACTGAATTCAAAAACTACAAAGTTGCAAATTAATTTATATATAATTGTAATTATAACTTTTGTAATTACCATGTGTTGTTTAAAAGATGTGCTGAGGAGTTTCTTTCGCCGTTTCTTCTCCTCGTTGTTAAAGCACCTTTTCAAAACGGTGGTAGAAGCAAAAAATGACGTTCATAAGTGTATTTACTGAATACCTATATGATTAAATGAATTTGAATTATATCCACTACATACTGAAATGGTTGAAGTTAGTCCCGAGCTAGTCATTTGGTAGATACGCAAAGCTCAGTCACGCCATATTACACTATTTCGTCAGTACTATTGCTGTTTTGTGAAAGATATTCAAGAAAAAGCACGAAATTATATCATCAATTTCAATATAAACGTAAATCCAAGATGGCGCAGAATTATACCTGTATGAATCCTAAATCCGACATAGGGACTTATGCATTGTCTGGTTCAGAGATGCAGCATGGGAGTTGGAACAGAATGCATTCGCGGAGATCTACGAAAGGTCCATCGTTTGCGGCGCAGAAACCTGCAAGTGTCCAACGGGGCGAGATCACGACTCGGATACTGGGTAATACATCTATTGTTCAATTAATAATGTTATAAGCAATCATTTGTATGGTAATCATTCATAGTATATTTGAATTTAAATTTATGGGTCTGTGTGGGTAAACTAAGAGTCTACACACCCACAACTTCGAGTCCATACGAACCTTCGTGGTGCATGAACTGAACGTTGGGCGAAATATTTGCGCTAGATCCGTTCAAGAATTAATGGAATCTGTTAAAGCTTAATTATTTGTCTGTCTTTATTATTAAATACTACTTTCGAAAATAATTTTCCTTTGTTTTTCCAGTCTATGGGATATAAAGCTGTGTATTCTGTGCGGCAGCACGGCTATTCATGCAGGATGTACAGACAACACAGAGGAACAAACCAACATATATATATGCAGTATTTGCAAACCCGCGGCGCCAGGCGATTTGGAGAAACTCATAGCCAGCATTGAGAAAGGTGTGGCCTCAATTTATTTACATACAAGTCATAGCTATTGTAACTATCCCACCTAATTATCCCGCTTCTGACCTCGAGTTTCCTCTCCCAATGAGGGGGGTTGAGGCCATAGTCTGCTACACTGTACAGATTCGGATTGGTAAACTTCACACACCTTTGAGAATATTATGGATAACCCTTAAGTATTCTGGTTTCCTTCAGATCACGGCTCTACTTGTATTTAAAAATTCCTAGGGGTTACTTACCCTCATGGCTACAATGCGACTTTTTGCCAACGCGTTTTTTTTTTTATCAATTCTTAAGCTTGTAAGCTATGCACAAAACTTGACAGTGCTGTCGTCTGTTACCAAATGGTGTAAAAGTCGTCGAATCATTGTTTTTTTATTGTATCAAATTCGCATCGCAAGATTCTGCGAACTTCTGTACCGTAGCGCCATCTCTTATCGTATTCCGGAAAGTACGTACGTTAATATGTAATGTTTTATCTTTTTTCCATTTTTTCAGTGCAACTGCAAGAGCAAGCGGCAGAAACGGTGCGAAATGGTCCAGTAATGCCGAGCAGAATGTCTTTGAGACGAACGAAGCCTGCTATTGATAGTGGGTACGTGTCTTATTAAAACTTTCAGCAAAATTAAATATTTATTATCCCTAGTATTAACTCGATGTTAAAATATTTTCTTAGAATATTAACACAAGTTTTGTACTGTTTCAGCGCCAGCAGTTCGCGGATATTGTCCCAAAATCAATATATGGCAAGTACAGGTGAGACTCTGTTGTTATTTCATTTTTAATGTGCCAATTAAAATTTTACTCAACAAACAAACCCCAGCCACCTGATATACTTGATACACCTGTTCAGTCACCCTGGTTGAGTGAGTGGAGTGTCAAAAAGAATGGTATATTCTTTGACACTAACTAAAACACAAAAACATTTCAATGATGAATCTAGAAGAACCCTACCACAAATACAGTCAGGAGACGACTTGGTGGAACAGAGACCCGTCACGTAGATCAGGAAGGACTGTTCGAAATAGCCTTGTCTGTTATTCAGTAAAGTGCACCACCAGCTGGACATTTGGTGCAGCCACAATGTTAGATATACTTATCCCTATAGCATCCTTATCCTTACAGCTTTAAATAAATTTCAGATAGTATCAGAATCAAGACTGAAGCAAGCCGCCTCGAGCTCAACTTGAAGAAACCTGTGCGGAGAATTTTCGAGCCGACAGTGAAAAACATAGACAATATTCTTCTTTCCCCGATCAAGGTGCTGGAACTTGGTCTCAGCGAGAAAATGGATCAGTTGCATACTAAAGTGATGTTCGACTCCTCAAAGGTTTTGGAGAAGTTGAGAGATAAATTGAAGAAGCCAAGGCCTTTGGTGGCTAAAAAGAAGATTATTAAGTGAGTAGATGTTCTTCATAATAAGAAACCTTCATTCTTAGTATCAGAAAGGCCAAATTCATACGTCCAACTTCAGGGCAGGTCGCCAAACTTCACACAACTTTGATAACTTTATGAGAATTGTTATGTATGCATATTTTATACAATAACATCTAAAAGGATACAACAAGTTGACATGACATCAAAACCCCCTTTATTATTTTTTACCCACATAATTCTTTATGATTCATCTGTACCCTGACATTCCAATTAATATCAATAAACAATATTATACTTTACCATGAAAAAAATTTGACGTAAATTGGACAATGTCTGTGTTGAGAATATTGATGAAATACAGAAAAGAGAGAGAATAGCAGATTCAATAAATTCTACCTCTGTAACTATAAAAAATTTATGAAACCAAATTTTTATCGATACAACCACATGATCACAACTACCCAACATCTCGTAAAGAACTAGGATATATTATCTATCTATATTTACAGTAATATACTGGATGAATTGTTAAGCAATACTCTCCACGATCAGAAGAGCAAGGAGGCTTTGAAAGAGTGGAATTCGCCGAAACGGACGTATGATATCAGTGCAGGAGAAAAGGTAATATAAAACATTTATGCATCCTGTACTGGCTACTTTTGTGAAAACAACTTTGTATTTCATTGTTACTTTGTTTGGTTGACAATAAAACAACATGAGTACTCATGATATGTAACAAGTTAGGTTCTAATACAATTTTCTACCAACATATGATAGTTGTTATATTAGCATAACAGTTAGTGCAATGAGGCGAACATAACCTTATAGATCCTCTATAATAATCTTTGTATCTATTGTGAGACCTGATGGATGACTTTTACAGAAAATTGGATTGAGCTCCGACACACTGTGTAACATTCAATTACAGTCCTTCACAGCTATAGCAGACTGATTTCACATATGGCTAGTTATGTTGATTGTTAACCAATGTTTAAAGGCTATATAAATAATTGAAACTATAAAAATTACAGGAGGATTTATGTACATGTATTGCCTAGTTAGGTTATAAAAACACACATATAAAACACACACACTGGACATAATCACATGGACATAAACAAGCATCCAAAACATCCGAAGTATAAAAAAAAATGTTTTGTCGCATGAATATTTGTACCATTTGAGGCTCAAACCCTATAGGCTCAAACCAATACAGGGTCCCTAGTGAACTAAGGGATTGTCAAAAAAAATCCAAACTTGTTTGAACTCCAACTGGTTTCTGTACCATCTAGATTAAATCTGGTGACACTAGGGTACTCATTCATGATGGTAACTTGTCTGGCTAGCTAGCATCTCCTACTAAAAATCAACTGTGAAATGTTTTTAACGTTTTTCGTTTTTTTTTTACATCAATTAAGTTAATGCTTGACAACAATGCCACCACAACAAAGAAAGAAAAAAAGAAAGAAAGAAAAGGATAATTTAGAAAAAGATACGCAACATGCGTCAGTTGGCCCGCCTGGTAGATTGTATTTACTATAAAAAATCACGAGTTTTCTCATTATAAGACATTTGACATATTTATACATTTTCAGGAGATTGTTCAAGATGCTAGACTCATCGAAACGATTATCACCGAAGAGAAACCCTTCTGTGACAATAACAATAGTGTAAAGTGTAAATCAATCTCATTACAGTACGTTAAAGTTGATACTGAAAAAGAACGCGTTTGCAGAAATGATGACTTTAAATGTAATTTTAAACATAAGCATATCGAAAGTATATCTGAAGGTAGTAAGTTGCGAACAGCTATAGACTTTGCGATTGATGCGCACAAAGAAAATAAAAGAAAGCTTCCTGAAGCAGAAGCAGTTCCCAATAAGAAACGGAAGGTCAATTGCAGCTTGAAGAGAAACGTCAGGGATCCAAATGAAATAGATGATTTTGTTGAAACCGCAAACGCAGGATTTGAAAAGGTAGGGAAAATATTAGAGGATGTGAAAGAGTTTAAAAAAGAAGGTAATGAGACTGATGACAATAGTATCGATAAAATAATTTATGATAGTAAAGATGAACCGCTTAAAGAAGCTGTTACTAAAAATAAAAGAATTGTTATAAGTTGTAGTTCAAAGGAAAAAGCAGAGAAGGAATCGCTTGTAACAGCAACTGAATTAGAAATGGTGAATAATAAATGTAATTTTGCTGAAACGGAAGAAAATATAGAGTTGGAAATGATTCAGAAATTGGCAGAACGTAAAGTAGAATTTAGAGAGGAAACTAACGCGGAAGATGATACCGAAAACAACGAGATTGATAAAACATATGTTGGTAGTGAACTAAAAACATTGTCCAAAACGAAAGTTATTAATTATCGATTAAAGAGAAAAAAAGGAAAGGAATTAATTGAAAAGACATTAGGTATGAACATGGAAAATATTAATTGTGACTTTGTTGAAGCAAAAGGAAATATAGAATGTGAAAATACAAATAAATTAAAAGATAATGTAGAAGATAGGGACATTATTGAAATAGATATTGATAAAATAGATAAAAGAAGTATTAGTGATGAACATGGAAAAAAGATTAATAAAAGTAAAATAGAGAGAAGACGTAATTATCGAAATAAAAATAATGATAATAGGACACGCAAAAAAAGATCTAAAAATGAAAAAGGCTTTAAAAGTTTGAAATCTAATAATGAACACGTAGATTTGACTTTGAACGACAATAGCAAGATTTTAAACCTGAAATATAAAAATAAACATAAAAAGAAGTTGTCAATTCAGAACAAGGATATCAAAGTGAAGTTTAAATGGAAGAAGGAGCAATTCAAGTTGAAGATCATGGGGAAAAAAGAGAAGAAGAAAAGAAGTCGGCGAGATGTAACACCAAAAGTCTTTAAGCAGTATATATTGAAGTATTCTCCAGATGTAACCTCTCCAAAGGAGATGATAATCAAACCGGATACTGACTTCACTCCTGTTAAAAGAGTACATGTTAAAACAGAGAAACGAGCAGATAATATGATTCAAACTAACATAAGTAGCTTCTTCAAAGCTACGCCTAAAGTAACTACACTAAATTAGTCCAGCTTATTTATTGTTAAAACTATTATCTTTGTCATAACAAACAAGGAGTTTGCGATACTTGGCTTAAGCTAGTTTAGCAGAATAAAATGCAATTGCAACCCATATTATCCTACTGCTGGACGCGGCTCTCACAATGAGAGGGATGTGGTCATAATCCTCCATGCTAGCTAATTGGCAGATTTCACACACCTTTGAAGACATAAAGGGAATTCTTAGTTATGCAGGTTTCCTCAGGATGTTTTCCTTCATCGAGCTAGTGACAGTTCATTTGTATTACGCACATAATTAAAAAAACATTAATTAGAACTCGAGTTTACCGTACCAGAGGCGACCTCCAAACTTGATAGGCTACCATTGCTGATATATAATGAAGTGCAAATAGTACGATTGCAAATCGTTCTATTTGAGGTCGGTCATAAATATTCCAGTTGTATTGCAAGTCTATTTACATGTTTGGTTAACCAAGTTAGATTGATGCAGAAAACTTCGATAGCGTGATTAAGAAATATTGTAGCGCCATCTCTTATCGAGCAGGAGGAACGCATTTGTTACGAAAATGCGATTTGGTTTTATATGAATTCGTTGACATTGATTTCGCTAATTTTATTTATTGTTGTAGAATGCATATCTGTATATAATTTTGTTACTTTTAGCATTAATTGGGAGGTAAAATAAAATATGGGTTAAAATTGTTTTACTGATTGATATTGTGAAGCTTTATGGCAAGAAATAAAATGCACCCTTTTAAAAAATCTTGTTAAGATTTATTTAATACATAAAAAGTATGGTACTCTTGAATGTCATTTAACGTGGTTAAGAATTTTAAGTTATGCGGTTTCTATGCACCTTAAAATTGTAGTTCGTAAAATTTGAATTAAAGCGGCAAGAATATAACATTTGTTCCATTATCTATCAGTGTTGCCAAAACACTAATACTAATTAAGGAAATTTTGTATTATAAGCATGTTATGTACGCATGTCTTAACGATTGTATAGTTACTGTAACTGTTAAATATTTAATCGATTTATTTTGAAATGTATATTTATAATTTTTTATCTGTTCCCAATTGAGCACAGTACTCTGTAATTTATTAGAGGAATCAAATCGATTTTTTTTAATTAACCGACTTCAAAAAACTACATCTAAATATAAATACATTAATAGAGAACTGTTTTGTCTCTGTTCTACGAGAACCTTTTTTATATAGCTTAACGATAAATATCTTTAAACATAGCTACACACAATTACTATTATTGCTCAAGGAGTTTCTCTTTATTTTCAGATCTCTTGATTAGAGAATTATAATATGGGTTACTAAAACAACGGAGGTATAGCCGTACATAGTTAAAACATACATACGAAACAAAGCAATGCGGAAACAATTATCCTGTGTATTTGATTAGTTTATTTTGTTGTCCTTTATATCTTACACTTTAGTCTGAATTTCAGTTTCTAATTACAATGAGAGGCGAACATAATGAATAAGGAATCAGATCTAATCTTAAAATAGTAATGATAATAATAAATCCTTTTGTATATAATAAATGTAGTAGTACCATGTACGATCACGTCACTCGCACCTTATTACTTAAATATTAACGAATGTTAATATTTTACATTCAATAATTATGAAAATATTAAAATGTATTTAGATGCCTGTCTGTAATGAGTCGTATTAGCTGTATTTATAGAAAATTTAACAAGAATTCTAATACTAAAATGGAACATACATATTTTTTGAATTTAAAACTACTTAATTTTCTTAAAGAATTACGAAATAAATATTCAATATTTCGGTGTAAAGGTAAGAAGAAGAGATTACGTGATAAATAAGATTATGCATTTATAAAAAAACTTACTTTTAAAAACATTTCATGTGCACTAACCAAGTAAAACTGAAAATTGGTAGTTTTTCTATATTTACTATGGCTTACTACTACTATATGGCAACACTGACACCCGAATTCTTTATTTACTACACTATTGAAACATTTCGAACGAAACAAAACAAGTTTTGAATTGGTCAGTAATTTCTGTACAGTCTATCGATAAACAGTGTTCGTGAAAAAGTTAAACAAAATTTTTATATTAAAAATTTAAAACTGTTGAAGATAATTAAATTGAAGAGGTTGTTATTAAGTTAAAATAATAAATTTAAATCGCACTAGTGTCTTTGTTCAAAATAGTGAAAATAAAAGCGACGTTGCCGCTCTTGTCACTTAGTTTTGCTGTATTATAAATCTTTTGCTAAATAAATATGTTCTGATTTACGGTATCAAATCAATTAAGTGAAGAGTTTTTAGAAGAATAAGCATTTAATTATGTTCCAGTGTCTTGAAATGTGTGATTTTGAAGGATACTACTTATCTGACGCAATAACGGTTTGGCAACAGCGCGTGGAATCCGAATGAACTTCAGTTCCCTAATGCATTGAAAAGCACATCGAATCTCATCAAATTCACACACATAACACCTTTTTATGAGGTAAGTTGATCATTTGTTACAAATGTATGTGTTGTTTAATTCACAAACATCTAAAAGTGTATGTATTGGAAGTTTGAGTTTCCCGCCCTATGACGTAATGTAGCGAAAATTCTGGCAGCCATTTTTTTCTCGAATCGACGGTCAGTCATCTGTCAACTTTACGGAAAGGTATTTTTCCAGTGAAGTGATAAAAGTTATTTAAAAACGGTGTTTTGAGACTTAAAAACGACGTAAGCATCCGGGTATGTATTAAATTACCAATACACACAACTTTTAGTCGTTTTTAATTTACCTTTTAGTGAGGAAAAAGTTCCTTTGTTACAACCTTCCTAATTTTTGGGTCAACCAATGTCTTCTTTCATAATGAAACACCGTGTTCTCTTTTTCAAATTTGCATAACGAGATCGGCCGTAATGGGAGGTGAAATCGTTTGAATCGTAATTTTCTAAGAATTACAAATCGTATAAGAATTTTTCCACTTATAACAATGCGATATTACATAAAACTAAAGTTCTTGAACAGCTTTTTCGTGTACGTTACTTATTCAAGTGAAATATATATGTTATATAAAAATCTAGCGTGGGCTTTATATAACCTGAACTTGTTGTAACAAGTTCAAATAGTGATGGGTGGCAAATGACAGCACTCAAGTACACATCCTGTGTATTCAAAAATGTGTGTATTTAAACATGAATTCGAAGAACATGTTTTAGTAAAACATCATTACAACACAACCTGAATGTACTAATAATTACTAATGATATTGATGTCTAACCAAGACAAAAATATGAAATGTTGCATAATAAGGTGTATATAATTAATTGTTCAACGTGAACAAAGTTGGAGCGGGCCGCTAGTAACTTATATTACAAATGTGTAAGGGCTGGTTTTATATGGAGTTCAATAGCAAGAGAAATAGAATATGTATTCATAGCAGCAAGTAAGCCTTATAGTTCATATTAATTAAATGCTATTTTCTTGTTTGATGTTGAAAACATGTAGTTTTGTGATGTCATATTTGTGTATGTCCACAACACCTGAACGAAAGGAAATCCTAGTGCAGGGTTGTGAGTCTGTGAACAATTATTTTGATTGTTTAATGTACTGGATTTTTCCAAATCCTTCAATTTTTATTCTTTATTATTTATTTATCTTTAAACAATGTTAGAGTTCAGATCTCTTGTAGTGGAACCTTTGAATTCGAACCAATGTTATGTTAATTCACTGAGGTAATTACCAATGTATTATATTGAATACATATCCAATAACATGTTAAATCACATTACGGATGATTCAGTATGTATTCAATAACTAATTAATTTCATGATAAAATTTGGGGCCATTGATACATATGACATGGTTTGTATCAACTTGATTCAATCACTAAGTTATATATTGCAGCGAGGGTGTTAAAAAGATATAAACCACTTTGGTAATATTTTGTAACATGACACATAAAGAGATCACTAAGGTTAAAGTGAAATATCTGCCCTCATATCCTACTTTCTTTTCCTAATATTTATAATAGTAATAAATAAGAAAACTACTTTACAATTTTGCGTTTTTAATCCTATCCAGGTTTATGCTTAAATTTAATAAAACAGACATTCTTCTTTTATTTACTTTATTATTCCCTAACTTCATTTGTGCTTAACAATTGTGTTAATTCATATACATGTTATAGCCAATATCCATCTGGAAAATGTACCTTTCAAATGGTAAAAGAATCTTACAAATGAGTGCTGTAGTTCCAGAGATTATCTTCTGCGTGTATACAAACTCACAAAATTTGCGCACTCTGTATAATGGTTAGTATAGGTAATTAAAAAAAATGATTGACTGTTTCCTTAGATGGATGCAACATGACTGATGAATTGGAAGATGTCTTCTGATTTTGAATATACAAATTAATTGTAACATTAAGCCAAACTTTTGAACTTGAATTCTGGAGTTTCATTTATTTTTTATTGAGAAGAAAATCATAGACTATACAATATTGGTTTACGATCATTACATACTGACAAAAATCGTGAGTACTCATTACAGTTGCAAAGTATAGTGTCCGCGACGATATAAGTTTAAAAACTAAGTACATGTGATAAATTTTTAATAATTTGCGTTATAGGATGTGGGTGAAAGTCAAAAGATTAAGTTACATACATATATTCACATACAAATACAGTGTATATACACGTACATACAATAATACCCATGTTCTATCACCCCGTGACAAAGGCGTATAGAGATTATAATCTGGTAACAAAGCTTTCCGTATACCAAGGGCCCCTTGAACGCAATAAACATGAACCAGTTTACACATGAGTACAGTCAGCGTCAAAAGTGGATCGTCAAAAAATACATATGACAACAAACGAACTGCGTGTGCGCTTCACAACCTGTTTAATTTTGATTGCTAAAAACTAAAAAAAAATACAACAATACTGTAGTTAAATTGCACTCGCATAATATCGAGTTGTCCTATGCAGTTCGTTAGCTGCTATCAGCCTTTTTTTTTCATACCACAAATAATACACCAAACGGTAATTAAAAACGTCTAGAACTCGAAAACAGATGTTAATGCAATTGACTCGATCGTATAAATTTCTGCCGCGCCTTAGAATATGCAATTTACTTGGCTATAAACTAAGCTGCTCGTTCGTCGCGCTGCGCGTCGCATCATTTCGATCCATATACGTTCGACACGGACTGTACATGCGTTACGTGGTAGATAACAGCGATGGATCGCCCTTGAAATGTGCCGTGTGTTAATATTTGCTGTCGGTTCAACACAAATTGCGACTTATTTTATTGATTTACGCAATTGAATTGGCACCCGATTTGTTACTTAATAATAATAATGCCAGCTCAGTGACGAAAGTTATTTTTTAAATTTTTTTTGGTACTTTTTGTTTTGAATGTACCTGTCGTTTGATTTGATGCTGCGGGTTGACAATTTGATTTTCAAAGAATACACTTTGCAGATGTTTTTTGTTGCTACCAATAGCTCAAATAGCTAGGGTAAAATGACTGTACCGCCGGATAGACAGGTCTATATGTAATCCACGACTGCCATTTGTGAACCAAAAAAAGCTGCACGTAGAACTGTGCAGTGGTTTTTAAAATTAACGCGTTCAAAATGACTGTACAGATTGTTAAATACAAAGTAGTAGTTGCCCTTGTAACGATGGATTTCCCTATTGTAAGCCTGATACCATCAAGTAATTTAAATGCTGTTCCATGAATTATTCCAGTAAAGTCCTTTCAACGTGATAACGCCTAAGATTCTCGTTTGCTTTACGGTTGCCTAGTTGTAGGCCTTGCGTAGGGCTGCCTCCATTGATTTTGTAAGAAGCAAAACTTGAATCTGTATATTGAATATTTTCTTTAAACTTCTAATGGTCAGCCTTTGTAGGAGTCAAAACATATTTGTATATTTTTTTATCTATCTATCTGTTAGTCTGTTTGTACATGTATCAAATGGAAGCTACTGAACATATTCAAATGATTTTGAGTGTTTTGGTACAACTACTGCAATAATTGAATAGAAAAACCGACCCTTAAAAAAGTTAATTGGGGTGAACATATTACGGTGGGGTAAATAATTGTTAGATTCAATGTTTTATCCAAAAACTCTTATATTTCTCCTGACAAGGTGATAAGTGACAACCCTAATATTAGAATGTCACTCGCCTTCACCCAAACATTGCTAGAGCTGTACTGTCTTCCATTATTAATTTCATTATTAATAATTAAACATTAGATATTATTGCCTGTGCACTTGGCCATCGTAGTGAACGACCCCGTAGCCTAGTCAGCAGTGACCCCGCCCGCCGAGCGGGCGGTCCCGGGTTCGATTCCAATAGATAAACGTTTGTTCTCGGGTCATAGGTGTTTGTGATTACTCGTGTATACCAAACCCAACACCACCCGCAACAGACAGTAGGTTATGGACGTAATTTGCTCTCGAGCCGGTAACGAGCCGCCCACAGCCTCGCGAGACAGCCAAAGGTATTCGGTCAGTTTTTATCGCGTCGTGTAATTGTGACCGGTCGGTGGTTGGTGCTGTGCGATGTCGTCATATCTTATCATAGACTTATTTCTAATTCTTGGCTTTAGAAAGATTCATTCGCGTCGCAACTGAGTAGGCTGCGTGTGAATTTTTTAATTTAAATACATAAATTGTGACGATTCATTGGTAATTTGCTTAAATATTGTCGTTCTTTATTTATTTCAGTTGTTATATAATTGTATGGCGCCTCTTTCTATTACTTGTGTACAATTGAAGATGTATAGTAACAAGAGATCAGTTTGTTATTGTTTATCTGTATTTTAAACGTCGATAAAGTTCTGTCCCAACAATTTAATAATTAAAAACACTTTATTGTTATTTTGAGTCGAAGATGTCAGTGCTGTGGTGGTGCGAATATTAAAATCAACTTTCGCCTGCTATTCTACCATTTTTTTAATCTATACTCCTATATACATAAATCTGTTGCCTCTGTCTGAACATTTAATTTGGCCGTCACATTCGTATGACGACCCCATAGCCCGGTTGGTAGTGACCCCGCCTGCTGAACGAAGGGTCTCGAGTTCGATTCCCGACCGAGGTGATATTTATGTGGCAGATAAATATGTTTGTTCTCAGATCATGGGTGTTTATGGTGGCATATCTGTGTATGTCCATGCTACCCGCAACAAGGGGAATCCTAGTGCGCAGGGCTATGAGTGTAGAAGCGTTTATATATTTTATTTTTATTATTTATTCTGTAATAAATATGCTTTTCATGACTCACTGACTCCAAAATCTATCGTTTTCAAAATGTTAATGTGTCTGTTCCCTATTACTGAAATATGTCTAAACCGATTTTGATGAAAATTTGTTGACAGGAAGAACATCTGATTTAATGATGAGCTATATTATAATATGATGTCGGTTTAAGTTGTGGATATCATAAAAATATTTGAATCATACAAAATTGTTATCTTCGGCAGCCATATTCATCTGTTTCTTTCAGTGTGTCTGTGTGTGTGTTTGTATTACGAATTATTGTAATAAATATATAAATAAGATGCTCACATGTTTTCAGACATAAGAAAGAAAGGTGTTGATCGCGTTTTACTTTTGATAAAAAATTGGCTGGTGATATTGACAGACTTGTAAATGTTGCTTTTTTATATTTCGCATGTGTGTCAATATGTAACTGCTCCCCCTCCCCCCCCCTGTGGTACAATTATTTGCCACTAGTAATCAGCTCCCACAGCTTCAGTAAACCTACGCTTCACGTTTGTAAATAGCAGTTGCACACGCAACAATTAATATTTTTATCAAGCATTTAATAAATTTAATTTCTGCCCAATTTCATTGTTTTACGGCTCGGTTTTTTTTCTACTTGTACAAATAAGAAACACATTGCGAGAGCTGTAGAAAAGCAATCTAAAAAAATGTATATCTAGCAGAGATTGATCAAAACCCCGTAGCAAGTCCTATCGGCGGTGAACAAAGCCACCGTTGTCTATCGGGAATGAGATGGATCTAGGTGGGGGGCGTTACCCCACCCGAAGTCACGTACGCCGCAACTTCGACTAGTCTAACCACTGTCGTACGGTGACGGCGATTCGTTAATTACTACGGAGTGTCGCACGGGTCGTTTACTAAACAGTTGTCAAGTTTACGGCCGGGGGTAGATACAAGTTTTTTTGTTGAAAACCCTAAAAGTCGACAATAGCTGCCAAGCAAGACAGAAAAAGAAATGGAATCTGTTAATGTACAGTGGTGATAACGGTACTGGACTGTTTTGTCTGTCTGTTTATTTGCTTGCGGCCCGTCCCGACTGTGTTCGAGTTGGGAAATATATGAACACAAAATATGTAACCCACGTCCGTCTGGAATAATGTACCTTTCAAACGGTAAAGGAATTTTTCAGATATGTGCTGTCGTTCCGGAGGTTACCTTACATGCTGAGTGCACAAACACAAAATCTCACTTTATAATATTAATATAGTTTACATAACATCGTTATTAATTGTATTATTGATAAATATATATATATAACTTTTTTACTTATGGACGGATTGAAATGTAAAGAACTTTAAATATTAAGTGTTGCTCACAGCAATACAATAGTGAAAACCCTAACGAAATCGGTTCAGTCGTTTCTGAGATTAGCGCGCACTAACGCACAGACAATCTGACAAAAATTAAATGAAATTATATGAAAATAGTTCAATGATGGCTTTGCAATGTAACCGGTACCAAAAGTAACCGGTTCAATACACGGTTAGATTATTGTAGTCCGAGGAGGAGCTGTGGGTTTAGTTTCCAGGACACATCATCAGACCCTGCGATGGTCAATGATGGACTGGTTGTGTAATGTTTTGGAATGTATTGGGGCGGCTTGGAATACCTACCCCAATCACATGCTGGTAGAACAGGGTGTCGTAGAGACTTATCAATATTATTATTAAGTCATCAAAATTATTACTGGTATTACTATCTTTCCGCGAAACCCGCCTGGCTAGCTACCACCCTCCAGCTCGAGTCGGCCGCCAAACGACTCGTCGTGTTCCGGCTGGGGGCTTAACTTTCTTTTTTCCGCCGACAATGATATCTTTGGTTTCGCCGATGTCCACGGATGACGGTGACCACTTACCATCGGGTGACTCGTCTGCTCGTTTGTCGGCTATCAACATAAAAAAAACAGTGTTAATGTACTGTACAGATAGTTTTATTATAATACGGATCGTCAAGTGTATGGACGTTTTTCAAACCAATGTTTGGTATGGTAGCTTGTTCTTACAAAATTGTTCTCGCGCTCGGAACTGGCCGTGGTGCAGAGCGACCGCCGCTGGAACGTTCTAGATCCTTCCAAAGGTCTCCGAGATCGATTTCGTATTTTCATGCCGTGTACTGACTCCTCATACCCACCGTTATTTGTTCCCACGTCAGTGGGAGACCACGCATCCTATTTAGAGCCTATGCTTACTAACGTTAGCTTATCTATTCTATTATACACAGGGGAGG
>PDGT01000155.1:32367-114099 GCA_003671415.1 Megathymus violae | reverse complement strand
GGGGGGGTGATTGGCTCTTATGTCATGTTTTTTCAAGTTTACGCGTTGGTTGGCTTTGGTAATAACCAGTCAGTCGTCGCCTTGGCAGATATTACAATGTTTTTTATTCTTTTTTATCACTTCCATGCCGGGTGATGTCACCTGTTTGTTTGATCGTAAGGCCTCGTGCACACGTCTGGAGTTTTGAATGTGGAATTTAAAATCTGGATATGACGGATACGGATATATGATTTATCATCGGTTACAGTCACGTTAACTATATGAAGTTATTTTGTACTAGATTTAATGATTTTTGATTGGACATCATTAGGTTAACTGACATTTTATACAGCCTACCATCTGGGCAGTCACGTGTTCTCACTGCATACCTATTTTCATTAGGATCGATCAAGTCGTTTTTGAGTTATCACGACACATATACGGAATTCTTAACAGATTTATATAGTAGTATAGATTATCTGTTGGTTTCTGATAGTTTCAATTATGCGTATTGATAATCGGAAGACAAACATACAATATGCTATTATTTCGTATTCGGCACCGGGCAGTAACTCCAGCGATTGGTTTTGTTGTACTCGTAACCCTCAGAGTGGTTGGGTTAGCTTGTAGGTTTTTTAATTGTGAAAACTGTGTCAAAATCAATTCAGTATTTGACACTTGGACATACAAATCAGTAGATAAAATCAGTAGATAATTTTATCTTGATATGTTCTCTAATATTGTAGAACATTTTTTTGTTCTATCATCAATAGTTTCCGCAGCGTGTGCCGTGTAAGAAATTTTTGAGCAGTTTTTTTACACCTTGATTCACGTTACTGAAGTTTTAGCAGGGATCCCTTATTTTTTCTAGTAATAAATATAACCTATGTCACTCGGGGATAATGTAGCGTTCTAATGGTGAAATAATTTTTAGAATCTGTTCTGTAGTTTCTGAGTTTACTCGTTACAAACACACAAAAATACAAAGCTTTCCTCTTTATAATATTAGTATATATACTATGTACTAGCAAACTGAACCGTCTTCGCTTCGGGAAAACTACACCTTGTAATGTTATAATAAAAGATCTAGATATTTTTAAAAGACATAATGTATTTAAGAATTCCTGGCGGTTACAATGACTAAAATACAGGAGCTACAAGATTAAGAAACTAAAAAGAATGTCACTTGTAAGTAAGAAGGTAGGCCCGTCGCTTCTCTGGCGTACAGCGCACAGCGCACGGAGACGTCGGCGACTGGAGCGTGCGTTTAGGGCGCACGAGACGATCGGAGTCCCCGGCGTTCAGCGCACGGAGACCTCGGCGACTGGAGCATGCGTTAATACGCACGAGACGCGTAGATTGTCCGGCGTTCAGCACACGGAGACCGCCTTAACCAGGCGTGCGTTAGCGCGCACGAAGTATGTAGATCAGCATGAGACTCCTTCAAGCTATCACTGTTGTGACCTACACGTGAGAGACTGTCAGCGTCGAGATCCAAGAGTTGCGACTCACACGCGAGAGAGACTGCTTCAAATTGCCAGTGTTTTGACCAACACGCGAGAGACTGCTCCGTATCGTAATTGTAACTTCACTCGTGAGACTGTTCGTGTCGATATCCAAGAGTTGCGACCCACACGCGAGAGAGACTGCTTCAAATTACCAGTGTTGTGACCAACACGCGAGAGACTGTTCGTGGGGTCATAGCTCGATGTAAGTAATATAAATAGTACAACCTTGCGCTAAGAAATAGTACTTAAATTAATTAATAACTTTTTTATTTATGGACAGATTGCAATGCAAGGAACTTTAAGTATTAAGTGCAATAAGCACTGACAATGCAATGTGCAATGACGTGTTTAAATTGTACTTACAAAATATCTAAATGATTAAAAAATATATATTTTAACAAAGAAAAAAAATAGACTCTTTTTACATAAATTAAGTTAACGCTTGACAACAATCCCATCTGATGGTAAGTGGCGATGAAGTCTAAGATGGTGAACGCACTAACTTATGAAAGCCTACTCACTCTCCTCTTGAAGACTCCCACTTCGACTACCCACCGAAATCTATACTAATATTATGAAGAGAGAGTGCAAAATTTGTCAGTTTGTATGTACTCGGATGGTTATCTCTGGAACCATTGCATCTCTTTCATAAATTATTTTATCGTTTCAAAGGTACATTATTACAAATGGTCATAGGTTGTATAATATCAATCAAATTCTCCATCTGTGTGTGAATGCGATAATTTAAAAAACTAACGCATGTTTTTCTTACGGTTTCTAACAATAGATAGACTGGCTCACGAGAAAGGTTTAGGTTTATTGAATTTTTTTTTAAATCATTTATTGAGTTCTCAAAATTTACATAATTTCACACAGTATTGTTCTTATTTCACATATTTATCCGCACCATGTGAGTTGACAGGGGGCGACTGCGATTTGATACAATTCGCGGCCCTGTTCGTCTTATAATGCAAACATTATTTACAGATATAAATGTTAAATTTATTACATCAGGATTGATTTATGAAATGCCTGATAAAACTGAGCCTTCGATTATTATTTAAAAAATGAAGTTTCCCGAAGCGAAGTGAGGATTGATTACTAGTTGAAAATAAATTTCTAAGCCCATTTCCCGAAGTGTTTTTTTTTTTCCAATTTAAATGTGACCAAGTTGCAAGTGTACCCTCTTACGAAGTACTTAAGTAAGAAATAGAAAAAAATACTTTGAAGTTTTAATAATTTGAAGTTAGAAATTAAAAAAAAAATGGAAAAAAGATAACGTTAGATACATACAGGTCAAGATTAATATAACCGTGTTAATAAAGTTTTTTTTTCTTATTAATATTATGTGTGTGTTGGGTGTGTACACACACAATTTTATTAGTGTAACGTAGTCATCTGGACGCACAATAGTAACTGTTATTGTTGATCTATCGTTCACAGCTGTGTGTGAAAATGTAGTTTCACCGTGGAGTTTAAGTATTTACGCAAGCTGCAGGCCGGTGTCTATGGGCCGTGCCGGCAACTGGACCCCGACAACTCTGTGGTGTGTCTTCTCATACTGGCTTTCCAGGCTGAGTTTGTGTTGCAATATAATAAAAATAATATATTTTATCACGCTCATATTAACTTGACCTGTACGTATGTATGTATGTAACGGAATCATTGAACGTTATTTTCACCAACTAGAATGCCAGGCGGTCATACGAAATGACCGCTGTTCTAGATATTATAAATTATAATTAAAATGATTTGTGCAAGTTTGGGTGAAACTGCCTGATGAGATGTACTACGTACGACTCGATAGTTGGTTTCGTCTCCTTTTATTTCTCAACGTTTGTAGGTATCTAGGTCAATTATATGTAAATATAGTTAAATGCATAATAAGCAACAATTGTATGAATTAAAAATATTTAAATGATCTCAAATACCATGATAATTTAATTAAAACAATGATAACTGCATGTATGGTATCAGTGTGTATCGACTGTTTCAATGCCGCGGCAACTTCACTCCGTTGGCTAGTACAGTTACGCAAGCAACCAATAAGCTATCGGCGACAAACAGACATTTAAGCCGCATATAATAAAGATTTCCAGTCGTGTGATCACCTTGAAAACTTACACAAAGATCAAGAGCTGATGATAATACAATAATTTCCTAGTTCCGTTCGGATGTCCTGACTAGGATAATAGGATTCTCAGGTTAAGTGTTTACTATCCACAGAACGATGGTAAATGTTATTCTTCTTTATCGATATAATTAAAAAATGTTCTTTATTATAATTACTTTTAATGTCGGTTTGAGAGTAAAATATAAGAAAATAAGTTAGTTTAAGAAAATTAAAAAAACACGCTTTAGTAGTAAACCGAATAAAATAAAATAAGTTTAAAACGTTTGTGTTAGAGCAATGGAAAAGCCAATAATCAATTATGACGCATTAATGTGGAATAAGAATACAATAAATATTAAGTTATTAAGAAAATAATTCAATTATAGTATAAAAGTGTCTCTTATTAATTTTTGCTATATATAATATGCAGTGCCACAGTACTAGTGCGCGTTGAAGGCACTTTCTCTAGTAAAAACTGGCGCAATTGTTCTCAACGTGGTAATAACGATGCTATTGTGATGTTTTTACACGCCGTTTTCTTGACAGGGGCGCGATGACGGCCCCTGGAGTAGCTCTACTGTGGTTTGATGGACATACACGCACGTTGGACGGTTTAAAGATGTTGAGAAATGTACAATGGTGTAAAAATTGTACTATGGCGTAACAATTGTACTACGGTATGAAAAATGTACTATGGCGTAACAATTGCACTATGGCGTAAAAATTGTACTACGGTGTAAAACTGTATTATCAGGCGGGATCGAATCTATTGCGTTGTTAGAAATAGACGTTAATCGGCTCTGCGTGTTTAACACGCGTCTACGTGCAGGTCGTTGACTCTACGTTTGTTATCAGAATGTATGTAAGTAAATACGTTGGTTCTATTTGTGGTGGAGTAGAAAAGTAGCATGAAACTAGGAAGGTGCGTTGGTGGGGTGTCGCTGTAGCGGTCGTTTTCTCTTGGACCGGGGAGCTGAATCTGTGAATTTTCAGTGTCTCCTTGTATTCTTTCATTCTTTGTTCTATTCCAAGAGGGGTATTTGTAAATTTGTATCATTTATGTAATTATACTGATACATTTTTGTTCTTAGTAATCCCGGTTTATTATTATTGGACAACAAATTTCACTCGAGCTGCACATTTTAAGCCGACTTCAAAAATGAGGCGGTTCTATGACCGTGTGGATATACGTTTTTTTATGTATATACAATCGTAATTTAATTTTTTTTTTACATTCTGATAATTTTTCTTAGTGTATATAGAAGATGGACAGCAGTGGGTCACTTATAAATAAGACGTCGATTTTAAACATTTCAGTATGTGGTGCATATAATCACTGTTCGTGGGTTAATTTTTTCAAAACTTTTTATTTATAGAATATATTTGATTTATATGAGAAAAACTATTATTAAAGATCTTAATTGGCGCAACAGAACACGAAATAATAGTCAGAAATTTTGTTTTTAGAATTTTTGTCTGTTTGTCTGTGCGTTTGTTCGCGCTAATCTCAGAAACGGCCTAATCGATTTCGTTTTGGTTTTCGCTAATGTATTGCAATAAGCGATCACTCAATACTTCAAGTTTGTTTTACCGCAACCGTCCATAAATAAATAAGTTGTAAATGAATTAAAAAAAAAATTAGGTAATACTTAACGTAAAGCGTAGTTTTTCCGAAGCGGTGCGAGGGTAGTTTGTTGGTAAGTAAATATTTTAGTCGGTGTAATAAAGACTGATGTAAATATATATGTGCATACGTCGATGTAGCGTTGTCTACGACGTTGTTGTGTTTCGTGTTGCGCCCGTGTTGTTTTACACGCGATCAGCGCGATCAGCTGTTGGTGCGTCAGCTGTTGATGCGTCAGCAATTGACAGCTGCGGTGTCACGTTCTCGCGGTGTCGTCCTGTCTGTAAGCGTGTATTATTTGTTAGGCTTTGGACGAAAAGAAATACAATATCATCCGCATTCAGCTGTACCGATCTTATAGAGAGTGTTAGAGACTTGTGTCTCTGCGTACGCAGGGTAGTCTCGGGAAGCGCGGCACCTGTTCGAAACATTGGTTTACCGTTTGATACGTACATTATTACGGATGGTCGTTAGCTGTATAGTAAAAACGAATTCTCAGCGTCTCTGTCTGAATGCAATGTCGAAAAATATAATTCAGTATGCGAAAACTATAAAAAGTACTACTTACACGGTATTATCAATAGATATAGTGATGCGCGAGAAACGTTTAGGTGTACGATGACACCAGCAAGAATTTATATAACGGCTGATGAAATTGACCAGCGATTATATTGGATGCATTATTGTTTATTAAAAAAAAAAAACAATATCACGACGCGAAGCGATTTGGTTCTATACCACTATATAAATCTGTTTTGATTTTCGTGTGTGTCTCGAGATAACTTAAGAGCGGCTTGACCGATCTTAATGAAACTCGGTATGTAGTGAGAATACGTGATAGGCTGTATAAAATTTATATATCTACTAGCTGACCCGGCAAACGTTGTTTTGCCATGTAAATTATTGATTATATAATTATATCGCTATTAAAAAATAGGAGTTAATGGTAGAAGGGTTAAAATTTAGGGTTGTATGTAATTTTAATGCCACATCATAAAAAAATCAAAATAAAAAAATTGGGGTGGACCAACTTTATCACGTAGGGGTATAAAAATAGATAACAACCTATTCTCAGACCTACTGAATATACGACTATAAATAGAATAACTATCACGAGGGTCGGTCCCACTCCTAAGATGGTATGGATTTCCTGGGGATTGAAAAGGTGACCTAGAGGACGGTATGCAGCGTATAGACGCAAAACCTCCCCGATGACGCTCACATCCTCCCCAATGAAGCGAGTGTAAACGAAATCCGGAAGAGAGGGAGTGATAGATGCATTACGTTATGAAGAACTAACATCGCTGTACCCCTAAAGGCGTTACCGATCGGTGATTGTTCGTCACGGCGGTACGAATGGTAGTTCGGGAGGCGGAACCGTTAGTCAGGTCTGAGCTTCGTCTCGCCCAGGGGCACGACATGGATAACCTGTCCCTGGACGAGCATCCGGAGCTCCCCCACACGTCCCGCTATCCCCCCCGGGTTCCAGTACAGCACTCTAAGTTTTGTTGTCATACTGGAATCTGAACAGCTCGGCAATTGCTCTTCTTATGGCCCCCACAAGCTCGGCGTATACCACTAGAGCTTCACTGACGGCCACTATTGCGGCCAATAGCTTATCCGCGGGCGTATCGATCCCCAGGACTTGTAGGGGTCGAAGAGCGGGCAACGGGGTTGGGGATGCACGACACTTGTCCGAATGTCAATCAATTGGTGGACATCTGATAGCTGAAATTATAAAGATAATAAAGGTACTATAAATATAATTGGGCGGGGCGGCATTTTTCAGTTTTTTCCCCGCCTAAAAAAAATTGAAGATCCGGGGCTGGCCGTACAACACGCCGATTGCGCAAGCGATTTACCCAATCGCCCGTTATCACGCGGCCGTCCGGTGTGGCTCGACGTTGGCTGCGATGTTGTCGGTCACACCTGCGCAACACTGGCCGACATACGGCGAACGTCGGGTGTGCAGAAATGTTATCAGGCGTTTTGTAAATTTTACGAGCATCCCAGTTTTTGAACTAGCCGGTGATTTGGTGACCGTTGAATGAATTGCATCGTGTAGGGGATCGATTTTCGAGACGTCGTCTTGTAAAAAATATCTCGGGCATTTTGTGAATCATATGAATCTCGAGCAGGGGAGGTTGATTTTGGATTTGAGAGTAAGAGTCTTAGACATTATCGCGTTATAGTGACAATATATCGATGTATGTACAGTTTACGCACGGCCCCCACAAACATGTGTTGTGTTTGAGCTTTTTATAGCGCGCAGCTGGTCAAATACGCTTACGATGTGCGCAGCGGCTTTACAGATTGCCACCGACTGGCCGGAAGCGAGGTGTGTGTGTGTGTGTGAACGTAATTGTTAGGTATCCGATATGTGTATCGGTACGCGAAGAAATCATATAATATTTATTCCAAGTTGGTTTTCACAAACACTTTTCAAACGTCAAACTACGCCAACGCCTCGACAAATCCCTACCGTGAGTGGTCCCGGAAGAAGAAGCGGCAATAAACTCCCGAGGAGTTTTCTTTCCTACCCACAGTTACAGACAGCACTTACGGCTGCATATTAAACTCATGTCCAAGCAGTGTTATCCTTAAAAGTGTAACTTGTGTATGCGGGACCGTAATAGTCTCCGTGGCCGAGTTATCCTAACACGTTCGAACATGTATAAACAGCAGACCCCGTTCACACAGACAGACGGGGAGCGTCGCTGTTGAACGTTGAAGGTCATTCGCGAAACGTCCGATTGTGAATTGATAACGTATCGGCGTCACGCGGTCGGATCGTGCTACGTTTTAATTAATACCGCTCACTAGTAGCAAATGCCGTCGGTACGCTTCGGAGACACTACCTCACGCTTATAGGTAGCGTCTGCATTTTTCTGGGTTTTTTATCGTATATTATTTATGAACTGACTGCAATGAAACAAACTTTAAGTTTTAAGTGGTGCTCACTGCAATACATAAGTGAAAAACTGTAACGAAATCGGCTAAGCCGTTTCTGAGGTTAGCGGGAACAAACGCACAGACAAACCGACAAGAATTGTAACGAGTATTGTTTTGCGTTCTGTTGCGTTAATAAAGAGTCGTAATAATATTTTTTTCCCATATATCGTTCATGTACAGAAATTGATCAGTTAGAATTTTATTATTAGTATAGATTTATTATTAGTATAGATTTATTATTATTATAGATATAGATATTGTACAGCTGTCACTTCGCGTCAGAAAAACTATGCGTTACGATTAGAAATAGCATACCCGCATTGTTTTACGATTGGGTATATTTCTCTTTGGAATTTTTTTGTTGTTTACGGATGGATTGCAACGAAACGAACTTTAAATGTTAAGTGATGCTTCCTGCAATACATTAATGAAAACTGTTAAGCGGTTTCTGAGATTTGTGTGCACAAACGCGCAGACAAACACAAATTGTTACGATTATTGATTCGGGTTCTGTTGCGGTAATAAGGCCTCTAATAATTGTTTTTCTCACACGTCCTGTATGTACAGAAAGCGATCAGTTAGAATTTTATTACATGTGTAGATTAATATCACGTTGGAGGACGTTAAAGCTCGCCAAAGGCTCCTAACAAAAACAAAGCAAATCGATTAATGAAAGAGGACAAAAGGTTATCGAGTTGTTGTCCTTTGCCCACCTGCATCTAGACGGCGGATACGGTTCGTCTACGACTCGGGTCACCCCTCCACTCTCGTCGCATCACCTATCTACCTACGAGCACGCGCGGTCGACGCGCCCTCCCCGACAGATGGGACTCCATTGCTCTCTGGTTTCTTTGGTTAAATGTATCTAGAATTATCTAGGACGGTGTAATGTTAACGTGAAAGATCAATGTCACACTCGTATCCGAGCTGCCGTGATGACATCATTTGCGTAATGCTACAATTTTCGTCGCGAAATGTTTATCGGGCGACGCTAGCTGGAGAAAAATATTGATCTGCTAGTAGCAGCAGCCAGTAGTGTGGTTTTGGTTTAGAATATATTAATACGTTATCACCACCATTATCATTTACGTTGTCATCGTCGTTATCAATCAATATCTGCACAACGTTGTCATCATTAACATCACTTACGTTGTTATCATCATCACTTACGTTGTCATCATTATCATTATCTACGGTATCATCATCAATATTCTTACAATCAAGTATATTGTCGATCAAAATATTTGATAAAAAAAAATTGGTTTGCAAACCTTGGCAGCGTTTAATATTGCCAAAAATACCTGTTAACATACATACTACGAATTCTTGTCCAGTTATTAATAGATATATTTGTGAAGTATTATTATCACCTAAAAATCACACTATAAGAAAATATTTGAATTTGTCACACCGGCCGACAATGCCAGTGGGGATATTGTCTAATCGTGACCGTTCCTCTCGCTCTTACATGTAGCTCCGTCTTGCTCAGCACGAAAATATCGTTTGTATATCGCGAACGGCTCCCTTATGGGGTAATCACAAAAAAGGTAATTGAATCGATATATCGCCTCATAACGTATGTAACTTAACATTTTGTATTCGAGCGTATTCATTTTTACCTTATCTGTCTTAATTTTGTCACAAGTGTAACCAAAAGTCGGTGGGTTATTTTTTGATAAGTTTGTTTTATTATACATAATTCATAGGAATAAGATACTTGTTATACGAAATATCGATCTTTCGATATGTCATATCTTATTCTGTCTCCACGGCTCATAAATTGTTTACGGCATTGGTTGACTAGTAATTTGAACTGTATGACGTATGACATAAGAATTGTTTACAATAAATGATCAAAGGAAGTTTTTCATGGCACGATGTAAATCTAATGATAAATCTTACAGGTATCTGATAATTTGTACGGAAAATTTGGCATCTCGTATCCCCGTCAAGCGACCCGTTGACGGACCTTCGACCGGTTCACATAAAAATAGTATTAAGGGTTGCAATAACCCGGTTTGTACTAGTCGGGTCGGGGGTTGAATCTCTGTTCTCGTCGAACGACTGTACCGGGCCTTGAGCGGTGTTCAACCACCGCTGAACACTTATTTGATTCAGTATTGATCAGAGACGCGCTTGGGTGGCTGGGCAATTGTCTTTCAACAAGACATTGAACCCGGTAACCTATTGGAGTTGCTCCTGTACTCCTCCTCCTTCAATCTCCTCATATATCCTCTCGTGTCCTATTAAAAGCAGGACACTGCCTCTTCGTTACCACCGAAATTCCTATCAACCGTTTCGGTGACATTTCTTACTAGAAAAGTATTCAGGGATACCTAGAGAATTATCAAAACAAAACAAGTCCTAATCTGTAAAGTTCTAACGGTACTTGCCAAGACCAAACCAATACCCTTATCCCGTTGTCACTAAAATAAAATCCTGTCCTATCTAAACAGTTCTGTGGACTCGACAATCAATCCCTTGACACCTCTGTACAACTTAAGACCCAACCAACCGTCCTGTCCTGTAACGCCAGCAGCAACGCTCCGTGGCCCGAGCTGGCCGCGTTGTGTTGACCGCGCTCGCTCTGTTGTGGTCAGGTACTAGGGCCTCCGCGCCCGGTCGCTCAAACCTTCGGGTCGTCGAGCTGTGGGGGGATCGGCGCGAGGACACACCGACCTATTGTCGCTGCTCGATCCTGCGCACGCTTTGGTGAGTGTGTTATGCTGTTGTACTTGTTAATGTCACCTCATTGGTGAGTGGTGCTCAACCGACTGACTGTCTTCGCTCAAGGTTGTTGAAGTTTAGAAAGCAAGGGAGAAGGAAAAAATTAAAAATTATTAACAGTACTTTTAAAAGTTATTTAGGACGTTTAAAAGTATAGTAATTACGAAGAAGGATTAAACTCGGCACGCGTCATGGAGCGGCACGGAACGATGTCTACTGGTTTTCAGTGTAAACCTTAATTGTCCGCATAGTTAGTTCGGACATGTCAAGTAGAAGATACCTGTAGAGAAATCTCACAACTGGTCATTTCTATCTCGGTCTAGACTTAATTCATGTAATAGGTTAGCAGTTGACGATTTACAAGACCGGTCTGACCGTTGAAATGTTTTCTTTTCTTATCTACTCCAGCTTAGCCAGACGGGTTTGTCTTATTCTGGATGGCCTTGGCCGAGAAAACAATTTGGAATATAATTTTGATATATATCGCCATATAGATACGACCCACTGTTAGGACCATTGATGGTATTTTCTGGGTAAAATGGAAGCGCGTGTATGGGCGTGTCTGGGTGGTTTCACAGTTGGATAAAAACGTCTTGTCACGACACATTGTGCAATAACTGTGTTTCATGGCATTTGACCGTCGATTCACCGCTCGGTGGCGGCGCCCGCGTCATTCGAGGTGTTTAACCACGCGTTGTTACGTCAAACGATCCAGCGCTGGTTGCCATGGATGATGTTGCGTGATGGTAGAGTGCCACATGTATGCAAAGATGTTTAGTGAGATTTATGAGATGTGTTCTTGAATTTTTTCTTGATATTAATTTCCATTTTTCTTTTCCATGCTGTGTGTGTGTGTGTGTGTTTTTTGAAACGACGCATTAGTCGATACGGATGGATAACGATCTCGTGTCCCGTGCCAGGTGCCGATTCACCCGCCGCTCGCGCCACACCCGATGATGTTGAGGGCGGGCGCGGGGCACCCGGATGCTGATGGGCAGGTGGCGTCTACGTCGGGGTCGCGCTGCGACCGCGCCGCGCTCGATTCGCGGCGGCTGCACGCCACGCTGGCCGAGTACCTGCAGCTGGAGACGAAGTTTCAGCCGCGGCTGTGCCTGCCGAGCGAGTCGCACGTGAGTTAGGACGTGTCGTTGTGTTAAGATTGCCGTGCACGAGACTCATTCCATTTCTGAGTTCTAAGTCGACCTCCTACGCTCGTTTTGCACTCGGTCAGGGAACTAAGTAGCTTCTAGAAGTGTCCGAGTCCCGTAACGACCACTCGATAGTTCAATCTCTGTTATGGTGCTCGTGCGAGGTGATAAGTTTTTTAAGTGCCTGTATAGCTGCCGTCCGCATTTCGGGATCGACAGTGAATAATGTGTTCGACTTGCTTTCGGTTGCTGTGCAGAGAACCAGTGGCGGGCGGTTCTCCGCTTCTTTCTCTTTGGTTAATACAATAACCGCTTCTGACTTCGTGTTTTGTTATAAGGAGATTGATTTGATTAAGAGATGTTGTTTTTTTTTTTTTACTTGTATAAGTATTATTAACTTATAATGCTTGACTTGACTTACTTATAATGTCAAGTAAGACTGTGCTTATAATCTCAATGCAAAACTCCCAGCCGGTCGTAATTGACGATGTAGCCTCGGATGGGTGGAGAGTTGTAAGGTTGTAAAACTTTAGTATAATGTTCGTGGGTATATATAATGTCGCTTCGATAACTTCACCGCCTGTGATTAGCATATCGCGAAGGCTGATTGCGAGGATGGTACGCGTAAGGTCGCGTCCGTTGTGGCTTTTGGGGCTCCGTGCGTTTTGGGCGCCGACCGAGTAGTTCAGTCTGTGCAAGACTCGCTAACCGCCCTCGTTTCCCTTCAGAAAAATCACGCCCTACTCTCAGAATAGTACCTGCATTGTTTTACAGCTTGCGACTTTTTTTTGTAACTTTTTTTGTAACTTTTTTTTATTTATGAACCGATTGAAATGGAAAAAACTTTAAGTATTAAGTGACGCTTACCGCAATAGATTAGTGAAAATAAAAACGAATATTTAAAATAAATGTTTAAAAATTTGAAAAAATTTAATGTACTGATAAAACCTTTTTTTTTCCCATCTAACAAACCCCCTTAATATGCTTCCCAACTGTAACGCTATTACATCTGTGCAGAACGGTGAAGTGTCGACCGGCGCTCGCGACGGAGCCGCCCACGTGCTGCGGTGCCTCAAAGTGTGGTATGACCTTCCGGCCGACGTCCTCATTAGCGCCATCAACCTGTTCGATCGGTGAGTGTTTGTCTCTCTGGTACTATGACTCGCGGCCGCGCCATCGACGGGGAGACGCTACAGGGGGGCTCCGTCAAGTCACTTGCCGCTCACCCAGCACTAGGATACCCCGCGTGACATGGACGCACATAAATATGAAGTTACAGACGCGCGCGACTCAAAAACCAAACGTTCATCCGTCACATAAACGTACGGTTCAGCCGGGTATCGAACCCGGTGACTTCTCGTTACAGGGTCGCCAATAAGACGCTATACGATCCAGGGTGGAGAAACATCGTATCCAGTGAGCCTCCTCAGTATACGCCACTAAAGCTATCGGCTATCCTCAACAGGTTCCTCACCAAGATGAAGGTGCGTCCGTGCCACGTGCCGTGCATCACAGTCTCATGCATGAACATCGCGCTGCAGGAGCACGCGGACCTCACCGACCAGCCGAGCAAGGTCTCCGTCGAGGAGTTGGGTGAGTGGTCGGATGGATGCAGCGGCGGTGACGTTCGCTCCAGTTCATTAGACTAGAATCGAGAGTGAAGTTTCAATGAGGCGTCACGTTACGTACGGTTTCGTTACACGAGCGAGACAGAGGATGTAACTCGGACGCTGTGCGAGCGGAGCGAAAGAGAGCGACGTATACGCTCGATACAAGGCGATATAATTAGATTGTTCCGTTGTAGATGAACGCGTCTGACGCTGAAGTATCATGAGTTCAGGGCCCGGAAAACCCGTTCATTTGATTAAGCCTTGGGAAGGGGTTAAGTCGTTCGAGTGTTACTCGTTCGTTTGGGTTAACCTTCGATCAGCTCAGCCAGTATAGTAATAAGCCTCGATCGGGTTAACCCCAACCAACCCAAGTTGTTTGGGATAGGGTTTTGAAGGGGTTTTTTAAAGACTTGTTATTTTTAATTTGCTTAATTTAACCGCTTACATTAATGAAAAATTAATCTAAATACAATCACGTTTAAGATCAAAATCGATTGCGTTCAATAGGGAATCACCTATCGTTGAAAACCGTGGAAGGGGTTTTGATTGGGTTTTGAGTTAACTCGAATTAATCAAATGAACGGCTCAGTAGCCTTGAATCGAAAACAAATCGAATATGTATAGAGTTTAAGACCGATTTAGTTCGCGCTCAGTCCAAAACCGGTTACCTACAAAACCTCTTGAAGGGGGTTTTGAGTTAACTCGAATTAATTCAAACAAAGCGCTTAGCCGCATGAACGGTTAATCTTTGAAAGGCTTACCAGTATGTAATGGTTTCTCAAAACCAGCGCTAAAAATACCCACTTAAAAACCCTTTTAAGGGTAAGCGGTTCCGGGCCCTGCACGCGTTGTATGATTAATGTTTATCATTGTGTTTGTGATTATTACATGTAATGTTTTTCGTAAAGCCAATCTCAGTTAAATACTTTCGCCTTGTGGGTACTCACAATTTTTTTGTAATTCTTCCTTTTTTTATCTATTGTTAAGGCTGTTGTCGCTAAAGTATTTATTATTAAAGTATATTATTAAAATATTATAATCCTGATTGAATCTCTATTCCAGTATCGATCTCCCAATCGGCGTGCACCGCCGGCGATGTGACCCGCATGTCGCGCGTGATCGCCGACAAGCTGGCGCTAGCGCAACGCGGCGGCGTCACCCCGCTGCACTGGGTGCGGCTGCTGCGCACCATCGTGCTGGCGGTCGCCGACGAGCTGGCGCTGCGTCCTCCGATACCTCTGCTGCCGGTAAGTGCCGCGACGGTCCAGCACCACCCGGTTTAATCCCGACAGGATCTGTACACGATGGTAGAATTATGTACTTGATCAGCTGGTCACCACTCGCCATTCAGAAGCAACCATAGACTGATATGTTTTTAACATGTCTCAAGTTATAGTTTTTTGAGTAAGTCTAAAAACAAGTTCTTCGCTTCGTTCTTCCATATGGTGCGTTGATTATATACCATGAGGTGGTTCGTCGGCTTATCTATCGGGTATTTACACAGTAAATCAGTATCCCAGAGCTCAGCACCAGATTTGCTAGTTCATAATATTTGTAATTTGAAATAAAATTTGTTCGAAGTTGGTTTTTCACATTCATTTATTGAAAGTACAACTACGCCAATGCTTCAACAAATCCGTACCGTGGGTGGTCTCGGAAGAAGAAACGGCAAGAAACTCCCGAGAAGTTTTTTTTCCTACTCACAGTTACAGAAAGCACTCATGGCTGCATGACTGACATATTTTTGAATTGTGTGACAGGAGACCGAGCTGGTGAATCTGTTGGAGATAGCCGTGTGCGATGCGAGCTGTGTGAACGCGCGCACCAGCGAACTCGCGCTCGTTCTGGTCTACTATCAGCTGGGTGAGTCGCGGACACTACACACCTCATACTGGAACACCATCAATTTGCTTATGACAACAGGTTTGGACTTGGATCTGTGCTAAAAACAGTCGTCCCCAGTATGCCCGAAGTATGTCTGTATGAAGTATGTCAGCTTGTTATAAATTAATAAGCAAAATGTTCTCAAAATGATCTGTGGTGTCACACATTTATCACACTGTTAAATGCAAATCAACTAATCGTATTACTCTTCGATTCCAGAACAACAGGTAGTGGAGTGGAGCAGGCTGGCGGCAGCGTCTGGCGGTCCGCCGGTGCCCGCTGACGCATACTGCCTATACGACTACGCGCTTCAACTCCAGTCCTACTGTCACGTGAGTGTTCGATCCCACCGCTGCCACTTGACGTTCTGTATACTTAGCTTTTCAATCCCATCGTTACAATAGATAATCTCGAGCATTGTATACATTTATCGGATAATTGTAGGAAAATGTACGTTTAACGAGCTCCAGTGTATTGCAGATGTCGGACGCCTCGTTGGTGTCGACGGGCGACCGCGTGCGCGCGGTGCTCGCGCGGTATGAGGCGAATCAGGCCGCGCCGCAGCGTCAGCGCCTCGTGTGGCGGCTGTCTGAACGTACACTCAAGGTAAATTTTTAGCATTAAACAAATTATATTATCTTACTTGAAATAAAACTTTATTGTTACTAGTGTTCGCGTACTGGTTGTTATTCGAATATAATCATTAACGTTTCATTTGTAGTTTTTCATTGATAACACCAAAAAAAAAGAGAAAATCAATTGATAAAAAAGGAGAAAATAGAAATTCATATTTTTTGTGCTTGTGTAAGTAATTCACAAAAATTTATTATGTTATATTTATTGGACTTCCATAATTTATTTTATGCAGTCTATAAAGGGAAAGTGATTTAAAGTCGGTGTCAATTTTTCATTTATATCCATCCATACGCCATTCGAAGCCCTCGTCGAGGGCACAATCTATTTATACATATATAGATTACCCAATACTTACACGACATACGGACTGTCGTTGTTGGCAGGTGCTGCGGCCCACCGACCGGCTGACGTCGCTGTTGCCCACCATCGAGGAGCAGCACCTCGCGGTCGACGCCACGCCGCCCAGGAACAGGTGCGGTGTTGAACGCAATGCTACGTCTCTAGCGATACGTTTAGTGAAGCGTATGTAAAATAAAACAGGCTTGAGAGTTTCTACGGTCTTGTAGCTCATGTAGGATCGTGTGGTCTCGACAGCGGCGTTGCTTGCTGAGCGAAGCTTATGTTCGATTCCCGGTTAGTTAACATGAGCGCCTGCTTATGTACTTGGTTCACAAGTGACAGTTGAAAAAGATGACAAAAGAGAATTGCGTGTGTTCAATTACAGAAGTTCAATTGAACAGGACATAATACATAGATTACAAATGCAATATGGAGTTGAACAGATTATATATGGTTAAGGAAACTTAATTTTTATTTAAAACTATTTTATTTCGATGTTTGTAATTTACTGAGCTTGTTTTTATGTGAAGGGCAATCTTAAAGACGGCACCAGCTTAAAGATATACCAGATATACGGCTGTCCCATTTCAAAACCTAGAATGGGACATTTTTTACAAAAATCGTTTTATTGCATAATCTTGTTAACCTAGGATGTCACTACCAAATACAAAAAAACCAACAACTTAAACTAACATGAAAGCAGATATATTAAAAACCTAACCTAATTATCTTGTGTCAATTATTAAAGTTAGTAAGGGACCTAAAGTATGTAATATACACATATATTAAAATATTGTTAGTACTACGTTTTCGTTATTTAGTATTTTATAAAACCAATAGCTATTTTTTTTACCTAACATGAATACTTTTCATAGGCTGACCTTTATCACGTTTATGCGCTCTCCCGTAAAATTTCGCTTTAAGTCCTTACTAGGTTTTGAAATGGGGCAGCCGTATATACATAATATCATGTAATAAATTATTTTTCCACCTGAATGAAGTTCAGGCGGTGTACAATGTTCAGTCGGTTGTATATACACGCATTAAACTAAAACGGCTCAGTCGTGTTATATTGTTAGCGTTACATTAAAGTATAAAACATTGTTTGTTTCATTGACAGATCGGGCAGCGAGAGTAGTGAAAGTGAGGACACGTCCGACTGGCCGCGCAGTCCGGTGCTGCCGGTGTACTGCCACAACTGAAGAACCCCGGTCCCCGCTACAACCCGCGTGCACCCGTCAGCCGACACTTTGGATCAAAACATTCTACGAGAGGTGCTTTTGAAATGCATGTGCGTGTTAAAAACATAAAAGACAATAGATCGCAGGTCATCAGTGATAAAAATCAAAACACGTGCGTTTCAACTTGGAAAATTTTGACATTATCAACTAGTGCTACCCTGACTAGAAAATGTAAGTTTCACAGAAGACAGACTCAATAGAAATATGTATATTATATCGAGCTTTTGTACATCTGTATTCACTTTGGTCCATACAATGAAAGTTAAGTTAGCGTGGAATTAATTGTTGATGTCGATCGGACTATATTTCCAGATAACGTGATATGATTTATGTTGTTATGCGTAAATGAGTAGCGTGTCGATTTCCACCATGCACCGACACTGGAGAGTCGAGGCGAGAGCTCCGAGCGACATTGCTGAACTGTGTCAGTAATATAGTATGTTATTGAAGAATGTGTTTTGCGAATAATACTTGATGATTTTGCAACCGATAAGGGGGTATGTCGGTGTATTATTTTAAATAGTTTTGTAAAAAAAAAAACATTGGCCTCCAAACAATTTTCCCGTCTCGGCCGCTTCGTACTACTACTGTTTGCGGGTCGACGAGGAGCCGTACTCGCAATCATACTTAATATGTTGTTAAAAATTATCTAGTGTTGCATAAAATCGATAAAGCTGTAGATCTATCTATCACGCTACAAGACTTATCACGGACAGTCTCGTATCGTTTTCTTATCAAATAACACATTTATCTTGTTATATGTGGTCATTATTTATTCCCATTTTGGTAATATTGATAGAGCGAAGCAGATAGATTACACTCCCAATCGCGCAGTACACTGGACAGTGGCTGCCATTGCACGCGGCGGTGGCGCTAACGACCGTACCAACGTCAATCATATATATAAGCTTTACTTTAACACGTGTTCGTAAGATATATTCCGGTTTGTACCGGAGACGGGGACGTTGCTTGGACCGGTGTGCGTGCGCACGCGCGCGCGCGCGCGTGTTGCGTGCGAGGTTACGTGCGTTGACGTATATACACCTACCAGTATCTTTGCATTTATTAGACTTGTCGAATCATGTCCTGTTATCCCATCCTCTACCCTTATGTGACATCCATGTAGCTTTTTAATCAATGTTTTGTACACACGCAAGTACATAACCTCACACAGTTAAACACGCGCAAAACATTATGTAGCTAACGTCTCTGTGATGGTGTACACCATCACAGAGACAGTGTGCGTGGTGATGTAATAGATGATAAAAAAAAAGAATTTATTCCATATTTTGTAGATGATAAGTTTAAAGTAATTAATTAATAGTATACGTCTGTGTCACGGTGCTCCCACATTGCGGTTCGGGGCTTTATATTAACACGAAACTGTTGCAGGAGTAACACATTGTTACCGCGTTGAATGCAAGTTTACAGTGAACTTCTAACGCCAGTAACCCGGTATCTTATGACCCGCGATACAAATATGTCAAGAGTCATGTGAATTTGTTTGGTGGTTTTAGTTATGTATGTGTACAGACAGACTGACATTAATTCCAAAGAAATATGTTTAGGCCCCTAAATCGATAGCGATGCTTACGTGAATTTGGATCCCCAAAAACTATTTAATGGGCAGATTACGATTCTGTTTGAGTTTTAATAGATTAGATTTTAAAACAACGTCTCCATCTTAAGATTCTTCACTGAATTTTATGTAACATTCGACCATCTCTCAGTGTTACAGTAGCCAGTGTTCGACTACACGAGCACCTGATGGTGAGTGACGACGGAGCCTTAGATGGTGAGGAACGTTTGCAAAAAGCCTATTCGATCTTGACTGGATGTCATCGTTGGTGGATTGTAACGGTCTTTGTAGGATACAAGCTAGATCAATTTGTGTGTTTTCCTCTTTACGTTTTAAAAATGAATAATTTCAGTTTGTAAATAAAGAATAAAGAACTTCTGTCTATGCCATAGCTGTGAACTAGCGACTGTTGAAATATGTTCCGTTTCCATAATGTCGATGACGGAACATTAGCAATTAAATATGTTATATCTAGCGCAAGTGGCAGACGTTGTCCTTCAATAAAAAAACAATTTCCCAGAGTACGATCGCATCGCCATCTACCGGGTTCAGTTGGGAATTTAAAATATCCAGGGACTCGCCTAACACAAAAAGTTTCACCAAAATCCGTGTAGTCGGACAGATACAGAACGGTTATTTTAATATAAAGGTATGTACGTATAACTGGCGCGTGGGAGCATTGTGGCGCGAGGTAAGCCGGGGCTTGAGCTATGGCAGTTGTGAACCTCGGGAGTGCTCCACCGATTTTTATAGTTATCTTCGTTGTTGTCTGTACTATTGCGGTCGTTCACGACTCTGTTGTCTGTTAGCTACGTGCACAGAGTAGGGGAACGTTTACAGGCTAGCTTCGGTGCCGCCGTGATGATGACGCACCCTTGGAATGAAAGGGACTTAATTCAAAAATTGCAATTTATGGGAAATGACGAAGAACGTTTTCAAAAATGTGTTGTCTTGAGTAAATTTAAAGAGACTGATGTATGAGGTTTTCTCATTTTCCCTTTCTCACTCATAATTCGGGCTCTTTTTCACCCGTGGGGTTTTGGAGTAGGCTTTTTTAAGTAAATTTATAGTAAAATTTGGAATTTCAGGAATTTTGAGTTAAGTCTCTTTCATTCTAAAGGTGCGATGAGTGTTTTGTCAACTGAACCATTTTACTGGTGAGTGAATTCTTTTCGGATGATCATGGAATGTGAGGCGTTTGGAGTCTCTTAATACCTTATTACTTAAATTTGAATATAACCACACGCCGTTTGGTTACTCCCAGTTTTTCTTTTGAATTGATCCAGTTTTTAGCAGCACAAGTTTCTCGTTCACCCCCAGGGGTGCCAGTGAGAGAGCTTGCTGGTAATAGGTGACAGTAACCATTGTTATGGACAATCCAACTTAATAGTATTACAAACTTTATAATTTTATTGTTTAAAATTCTCCTTGACTAACTCTAATATTTTGGGGTTTTAATATAATTTTTTTTGTTTCAAAATTGTAATAATAAGATTTAGTTTTTGGAACGAAAAATAAAAAAAAATTATAATAATAATGTTGGCTTTATGTTTCTCCATTTGTATTTTCTTATTTCGTAGGTAAATGTAATTATTATAAATATTTTTCTTGATGTCTAGGCGTAAATGTTTATTATTCGTATTATTATTATTATAAATGACAAAAAAAAATACAAATCTTGAAAAATCAGAAAAAAAATGATCTCAAGTAAATGTATGTATGTATGTATTTATGTGCAACACAAAATAATAAAAATGAAAAAAAGTAAAAAATTGGTTGCAAAAAATATTTTTCTTGTCACGTGTCAGTGAGGTGTCTCGGGAGATTGTCAAACTGTTTCTGTATATTGACTATGTGGATTCGATGAATATTAAATTTTATATCTTCTGTAATATAATACTTAACTAATGCATTCGATACTATCTTGTAAATATAATTTAAAATTGTATGTACAATTCTGGTTGAAATCTCTCCGGGACGAAAGGGTTTGAGTAAGTGTTTGATTGTACCAACATTGCGTTAGTTGATGCAAAACTGAATGTTGCTACAGTTGAATAAACAGAAATCCTTTTTTTTAACTTTAAGTGATATGTGAGTTTGTGTGAGTGTTAGTTTTTTTTTTGCATCTCCTATTTTAATTTTACTCTTCTCTGCATTAATAAAAATAAAAATTGTGTTCAGTTTCAATGTCAATTAGTCTTAAGAGTTGAAACAGTTTAATTTTGCATATTAAAAGAGAAACTCTTAAATTGTAGCTTAATATTATTCTGTTACAAGAAACTTTTGTCTGTATACTTTTGGATAAATTAGGAACACTCAAAATGATTATATTCAATGTTGGGTGTATTTAATATAGCACAATATAAAAGTGTAACTGTCAGATCAACGTATAGCCGTCAGAGAATTCTTAGTATGTCAGTATGTTAACATTTTCACCGCTTATGTAGAATATTGTGTTATATATATATATATATATATATATATATATATATATTTGAAATTAGAATTATAATTTTTCCTAATCCACATCTGTACCTGGATGGTTAGATTATGAGCATATTTATTTTCGGTTTTAGATTAATCACAAACGTAAAAAGTGTAACTTTTTTTTATTTGAAAATGTCACCTATTGGTCCAATAGACGACACGACAAATTTGCAGCTGGTTTGATAAACGTGAGATTTTTTTTTAATTTGTAATTAAATGTATCCACATTTGCATACGGTGCGTAAAGAATCTAGGACCAATCTTTTAATTGAAGTGCTTAATCTTCGAATGGACAATAAGAGGTGAAATTGTTAATAAGTTTTTGGTATCTTTCTATAGTATATAAATACACCAAAAACATGTGCGCCCCTAGTGCATTGATCGCGTCGTGTCAAATACAATTTTAGTTCCCGTTGCGTCACGCTACGCGGCGCTGATGTCTGTCTGTAGTGCAGTGTATTTAAATATTATAGATTACGGTACAACAATGATCAATCTGCCTTGAATCGAACGAGTTATGTACATACACTGTGTGATAGTAATCTTATTGATAATATTGTTTATTTGTATTTAAAGCATGGAATTTATTACAACGTACAAAGTTTGTGAGCGCCGCGATATAGTTTTTGATGAAATAAAAACAAAAACATTGTCAAGTTTGGCTGAATGTTTACGACTTTTTTGTTTAAAAAGTCCCAAGTAAAAAAATTTCACCAATAGAATTCAAATGTCGAATGGCATTTTATGTGCTTGTTTGTGATCAACAATCATAGATCGAAGACTCATTACAGAAGCGGGTTCCCGTTATTTTTTTCGAATTGAACGTTCGAACTGATTGGTTTTGGTTTATAAAAATCTTGTCAGTTAACCGATTTTATGGAAGCGGTATCGTGCGCTCCTATTTTTCTTTAATAATATTATAAATAAGATGCATCACTCGAGTTGTAACCGCGAGCGTTTGTAAATCGGATGAAGATGCATTTTTGTATGATAGCAATTTGTTTGTAGAAATCCATTATACCTTAGTATTTCTAATCTATTGTAATATATTAAAAACTTAATAGAATCTAGAAATTTTTACAAGCTACTTGAAATATTGAGAACGTAATTTTTGAGTACATTTTTCAAATTACAAAGTACAGGTTCGTTTTTAATCTGCATTTAATGTCTAGATGTGTGTGGTTGTAATGTCGATGTATAGCGTAGTGAAGTTGAATAGTTCGGGTCGTTGTAATTATAGTTTGAATATCGAGATGCAATCCCTTTAGGGGCTCTATAAGAGTATTTTGGGGAGTAATCATTATGAATAATCCAGTGTAATAAAGAATTGCCTGTTCAAATACATTTTTTTGTTTTGTCTCCCTAACGATGTCATCTCCACAGACCTCATGTTTGTATAACAATGCAGTCAAGTACAAATTATATTTTTAAAGGCATAACGTGTTGTTTGGGGACGACGGCGAACTGATGTTATTTTGAGTGGTCGTTGGGATCTTAAAAGGGTCGTTACCGAATCGACAATAGTAAGATATTATTAATGCATTGCTTTCAAGTAATGTTTACAAAACCAAACTACGTCGACTTCACTGTGCCCGTAGATGTTGCGATCGGTGCGAACGATTTTATAAGTCTAGTTCCGTTTACGGAGAATGTCTGAGGTCTCGAATCAATAAAATGATTGCGACTCTTATCTGCGTCTTTTATTTGTCCTTAGTTTCATGAACAGTCACGTGACCGAATTTTTGAGATAATTTCTAGAAAATTTTATGTAAGATGACTTGATATGGAGGGCAAATACTTTATCTTTGGAGTTTGTGTTGTATGTCTCTGTATAATGCTTAACCTGAATAAGATGATTCTCCGCCATATTTGGATTTGGTTTAATACTAACATCTTTATAAAAATATCCGTTTCACCAGTACAGTGAAGTTGAAGCGAGTGTCCCAAAAAATTGTCGTTACTTGACATCTACATCTCGGCTGCGAAGAGCAGCAATTTGTGATCGACCTGCAACCTGCTTGCTGAGCGAGGGTTGGACACAGCCGGGGTAGACTTATATAGCAGGGTGTTTGTAAAGCTCTGTCGGCCATAACACCAACAATAGGGAATCCTAGTCCGGAGGTGCAAATGTGCGAGTTTATTTATTTGTAACGGAGAAATTTTTTAACAAATGTAAAAGAAAAGTAAGCGGCGATGAAGTGTGGTAATATGAGATGATGCAATAAATAGACAACGGTAAAACATTACTGGCCAGTGAGAAGTATTTTCTGAATGAAGAAATAGTAGAAATTTAAAAAAAATTGGAATTGTCACAGAAAATTGATGGTTGAAATTGCTGGAAGGGTTTCCCTTTGAATCTATTTATGTTAAGAAAAAAAATAGACATTTGAAATGTACTGTCAAGTACGTAAGAGATTATAACAGGTTATACTGGTTTTATTCAACTTAATAGCATAGAATTGCGTGTAAGACTATGAATAAAATGTACGTTGATTTTGAATCGAATAGGTCATGAGCGTGTTTCTAGGCGACTAAATAACAAATTCAGCTTAAGCATACATTGCCGAAGCTCGGGCAGTCGTCAGATATTTCAGTACGCTACGTAAGATTTAGGTGTACAGAATTGTAAGCGTGTGACTCACATTCTCACATATGACTGCGAAATGATACGAAGTATAGATTTCATATCTCGACAACTTAATGGGAAATATAAATGTTGGCTTTTTTAATGGTTTGACGTGTAAATAAAAAGCTTTATTTTTTTCAAAAATGTATTTTAATTGCTTCTAAAGAAACATTTACAATTGAACGTCATGCAATAAATTGTATCTGTAGAAAACAATATTTTCCGATAATATTACGTTTTACTTCCAAAAAAATAACAATAAAATAACAATATGGATGTCTGCAACGGCAGATTTAACAATTGCGAATATTATAAATCATTTTTAATAATATAGGAAACTACTGATTATTTAAACATCGGAAAAGAGCATAATCATAAGATATTTTGATGTACAATTAATATATTATATAAGTATGTTGGAGATCATAATATAATGCGTAATAATTATGCTTATATCAATTATATTTACGAATGTGAATATTAATAAGTAATCAACTTAAAGCTCTTATGATAATGAACTTCTACTGCAGTTGTTCCAAACTTTTAACTAATTTAATAGAAGAGTAATGTTTAGTCTAAAACGCTACGAAATTTTTAGTCTCATTAACATTTTACAAGATTTATAATCTTATTACTTAAAATTGGAATATAAATTCGATGACTACATTTTTTGTCTATCACGAATAGGCCTTGTATTTTTTTATAATTCATGTTTGAACAGATTTTAGTTAATTAAATCTATTCCCATAGCAGAAGGCTACACCAGTGTTGGTTTGTAATGATGGTGCTGATAGGCACCTGAAACTGCATGCTTTACTTAAAATTATACGACAAAAGCTATATACAAAGATACAGCGATGTAAATATATAAAAATAAGGATCATTAAAACAAAACAACTTCCTATTAAAAATTTAAAATGGCCTAATTAATTCTACAAATAACTTCAAATTCAAGGATAAAAAATGTTTATCGGGTATTCTTTTTCAAAATATTCCTTAGGTTTAAAAACAAGTAAAAAATAAAATATATGTCATTTTTTGTGAACTTTTTAAGTCACATAAAAATTAGATCGTTATATACTTTAAAGCAATTTAATAATAGGGTTTATCAAATAATATTATTTAATAAAAAAAACATTTACAATGACAAAATTGTAAAAAAAAAAAAAAAAAATAATTAATGACACTTAAAAATTAAGGCATTTAAACACTAAACAGAATAACAAATAAAAAAGATGACTGATAAATCACATTTTGTTCAAAAAATGGCGTTGTATCCCAATGGAATATTTTTCTATACACTATAATTAAACATAGTACTACTACTATAGTGGTATTTCGTTAATAATTTTTTTTCTAAAGAAACAAATTCAAAGGAGCATAATAACAAATAAAAGTACAAAAATAGAATTTCAATCTTCTATAAGAAATATAGACTTAATCAAGAAATTATCTTAATTCTATATCGGTAGATAATAAATCGATTCTTAAACTTATTCATAAAACTTATTAATAAAAATTCTTAATAAAAAATATATATATTACCCGGCTAAAACTAGATGTAAGCGCAAACGTACCGAATTACATCTACAGAAACTGCGAATATTTTTAAATATGATTGCACTGCGTGAAGTGCAATTTTATTCTGCAGTACACAGATCTCTTCGGCAGAGTAACGCGTCGTGCTATTTGCCACTGTAGTTGTAGTAAACGAATCAAAGCATTACCACGGCTTTCTTGATATCAAAGTATTTTTAATGTTTGAATGAAGATATACACTTAAGTGTTTTGAAAAGTGCCTTATCATAAAAATTGTAACATTTTTATAGTATGCATACATCACTGGGATACCGCAGTAATTGAACGATTTATAAATCTATTATAATTAGAGTGTAATTTGTGTTTATGCGTTTGCGGAGGGTAGTTTTATCATTGGACAGGTACGTTATTCCGGATGGACATAGACATATCATATATATACATATATAAAATCATTTGATTAACTCGAACAAACTCGGGGCAGTCTACTAAATAAAATAAAATAAAATAGCGCTTTTTTTTGCGTTTCATCACTTAGTCATTTTAAACTAAGCGATAAATCTTGATATGGTCTTTGTCAACGTTCAAAGAATTAATTGCGGCATGTTTTTTTTTATATAAATACACATAATATATACATATATCAATTATAAAAAGTTTCATATTTCAGATTTCGATCTGTGCAATTCCAATTCTCATTTAAAAATAACACCTAACAATGTATATAAAAAGTAAATGTTCTCTGCCTAAATGTTGACTTGCAATAATATTTATTACATGTGATATTTATCAACGAAAACCAGTACAATTGTAAAGTTTCATTTATTTTAAACTTTATCAACGGCATTTCTTGAGAAACTCCAACACTTCGGGGGGGTAGTTGGGTCTCGATGACGAGCGGCTGGCTGAGCGGGCGTAGTCGCGAGCGGAGACCGAGCTGGGAACAGACAGACAACACCGATTTATTTATACAGACTAATGTTCATCAGAGGTCAAAATTGAAAATTCATTCAGATTTAAAATTTGAACTTTGTTTCGTTTCTTTATATGCAAAGACTATAGACAAAAATTGACATTTCAAAATTCTTTGGCGCCAATTTCTACTCTGTGCGACCCACTGACTACAAACATTTGACCAGTGTAAATATTTAAAAAATGAATATTGTATATTATATAATGTAATAATAACACATATTGTCTATAAAACTTTACATTTCTTCTGCCATTCCGTGCGCATAAGACTTAGAAAGAGGTCCAACATTTTCTCTTGTCAATTGACAGCAGTCAAAATTTTTCTTATTGATAACATAAAAACACGTCAATACTAGCAGCAGCTACAAAACAATACGAGAACAAAGCAAATCAATTGACATAGAGAAGACAAATAGGTACTGAAGCGTCAAAATACTTCAAAACAAACACAAATCTTTGCTTAATAGTTTTATTGGCTAGTTCAGAGCCTCATAAACTCCTCTATAACGGGTGACGCTGGCCATCGCTCACCTCCGGTTCTGCGCCTGCGCCAGTCTCTTCCACTCGCTACGGTCGAAGTGATGGAAGAACACCATGACGAGGTTGAGGTCGCAGTTCGGCGAGTTGACCGCCAGGTGGAGCGCCGTGTCACCGCCCTTCACGTCCTGCACAGATTATCAAATTATTGTTTACACTACTAACATAACTGCGACATAGTCGAATCTGGGAATCATATCAAATAAGTGACAGTTGGAACAGAACAGGTGCCACGAGCGGTCTTCCAGAGCCGATTGGAAGTAGGTGCCATGCACCAAGTTACTACACTTTAGTTCATCAACCGCACCAGCGGCAACTATCAGCATTGAGCTGTGTATGATGTATGGGGNTTTTTTTTATGTAATAGTCGAGGAACCGCCTGATGGTAGGTGGTCACCGTCCGACATTAACAACACCAAATGAATAACTGATGCGCTGTCGGCCAGGAAATGAGGAGAAGGTAAGAAAGTACTGACTCGTCAGCCTCCAGCCGGAACACGAGCCGATTGGCGACTGGCTCGTGCAGGAGGGTGGTAGCTAGCCAGGCAGGCTTCACGGAGAGATAATAATACCAGTATAATATTAATAACTCAATAATAATACCGATTATATAGTCTGTACGGAAAGCCCTATCACCAAGCAGGCTGGCTTCTGTCGACTCTTACGACACCTTGTTCTGCCGGCGTGGGATTGGGGGGGAGTATTCTAGGCCGCTCCAACACGGTCAAAAGAGAGTTCAATATATATATTTTTAATTCTTTTTATATTTAATCGAACAAGGGCACTACTTATGAATCTGAAATTCCTTCCAGTAGGACCAAAAAGTGGAAAAGTACAGCGAGGCACACTTAGTGGGTACCCATAATTATATCACACACGAAGATGATATATATATTTGCACAGGTAGCAGTAAGTGCTGATTGTGAGTAGCCATAAAGCTTCTCGGGAGCCTCTCGCTGCTCCTTCTCCCGGGACCAGCTGCAGGCCCCGGCGTCTGTCGCGGCGACCGCGCAGTTGTACTTCGGACCACGTTCACCTCACATCGTGCACTCACCAGCCGCCAGATGTCGGCGTCGGCGTGCTCCATCAACACGTGGGTGGTGTGCAGGCAGGGCGTGGCGGGGCTGTGCGTGTTGCTGGCCAGGTGGAGCGGCATGTACCCTGAGAATTTGATACAGTGTCGATTATTGATTTAAAGGTCAAATTAAAATTCCAAGTCATAATCACGTCATTGTTTGCTTCTACTACCGTTACGGTGCTTTGACATTGAGAAGAGATGGCGAAAGCAACTCCTCAGCACATCTTTTAAACAAAACATGGTAATTACAAAATAAGATTAAACCTGCGCGGAACTGGTTTCGACTGTCGTTTCCAGGCGTCCTTGTCATTAATATATTAATCTATACTATAATATCCTTTACCTACAGGCTGTGTTTGAATGCGTCGCTTATTGTAAGACGAACTCCGAGCCCCGTAAAGGATCGCTGAACCTTTCGAAGGCGACATGTTTCACAATTGTGCGTAACACTTTTCTGCTCGTACATATATTTTTAATAAATACTAAATTACTATAAATATATTGACTTGCTATGGTGAGTACAGCCAATGGAATGTATTACAAAATCGATTTTATTGTCAGTATTTTTTACGAATTTACCCCAATCTCGGAACAGATTGTCCCAGAGTACTTTCCCGTGGGCGAAGACGACCCCGCTGGTCCGACCCCAGGGTGTCTATTATTATTATTGATCATTGCCACTCACCATCGCTATTGCTGTGGTGCACATTGAACAGGGGCGCGTCGGTCGCTTCCTTGCGCACGAGTTCGCTCAGAACATCAGCGCATTCGTCCCCCTTACGGACGCACGCGTGGAGCAAATTGTCCCCTTGCGCGTCCACCTGCTCACAACGATAAACATTACGATTAGAAACATTTTACGTTTATAATTAATAAAAAATAAAAACCGCTCCGCTACCGGCTACCTTTTTTTAAAGATGAGGTTTTTACATCACATTTTAATAGTTTTCTTACAAATGCTCTTATAATTTTTTCGATACGGTCATTGTTCCATCAGATATAAAAACGTGAACCCGCAAAAACGCACCAATTGTTACTTTACTTAAAACAAGCCGTTATTCGGCTGTAGGAGTTGATCGGATTTTTCTGTCACTACTGCAGTACGCGGGAGCGTCGACTAAAATTAATGAGCGTTTTGTTATCTTAGAAATATAATCCCAAATACACATTGATATCCTACTGTTTTCTTCGAAATAGGGCTTTATCGCGGAGAAGATACCGGGAGTCTCATCCGATCTATCACGGACCACCCACCTCCTTGAACACGGGAGTCGAGGCGGGGGCCCCAGGCCGCTCGCTGGCGAGCGCGACGCGAGCGCACTGCACCAGGTACCGCGTGAGGAAAGGCCTCGAGTGGCCGCGGAGCGCTGCCAGCTTGATCAGTTCAAGTCCTGCAACAATGTATTGACAGACACGGAACACTGCAAGGCCGCCTCGGCGTTTCATTCTTTTAACACTAGCTCCTCTCAGTATAGTTTAGATGGAAACTTGACGTTTTGATTACATCTTCCGTTTAAAAAATGACATGTAGCACGCTCTTTCAGAAATTCAAACCTCTATTGTATACCCAGCTCGGGTACACTCGTACTTCTGAATACTTTTTAAATATAGATTAGTTTTGGTTTTAATATAATTCAGAAGTAAATTAACTAAGTATAATATCATTTGAATATTCATCGTTCGGTAAAGAAGCAGGCGCGTTATGTGCTATTTAGACAGATATATAGATATCTACTCTTCTTTGTACGTCATAACAATGACAAGAGTTTGACAAAAAAGTCGGCATAATGTGAAAATACATCAGGTAGCTGTATCGCTAAACACCGATTTTCCAAACAATCTTCGGGTACAGGACACATCGAAGAGAAGAGCGTGGAGGGGTACAATTATGCCGAGGAACGAAAATGAAAATATACATAAATGAAAAAAAGAATCCACCATATAAATGCACCATAGAATTAAATACGTACCTACAGACGTATTAATATACACATGTATACATTCACATGATATATATTTAATATCTCGCGTTCACACACACACGTGCGCCGAACATAACCATGAAATAATATTAAATTTTGGGTTTCTCATTTTAAGTGACAATGTACTGTAATGTATGTCTTATGAGAAATAAATTTTGTTTCAACCGAATAAATATTATCGCAATAGCAATTGTAATATGAGTTGACGAAATTACACTTTACCGACTAAGACCCCCCCCCCGCTCCTCCTCGGGCTGCGGGTCAATGCGGTCGATCAATGCCGGCGGTGCTGTGGTCGACGGCGCTCAATATTGAGACTACTCTACGGGGCATGCTCACCAAAGTTATCGACGAACTGCTCCGGGCTCTGCGCCAGCATCTTGTCGCAGACGAGACAGAATATCACCAGCTGCGTGTCTTTGTCCGCAGCGCTCTCTGACAGTTTTACGATTAGATACCGTAGGACCCTGGAAGGGAGGTAACATGTTACCCGATGTTATATACGATTGTACAAAGCTTTACGTTTCCGAGGGATCGGAGCCCCAACTGGTCCATGGGTGTTTATATAATTGTACAGAGCTTAATGTTTCCGAGGGATCGGAGCCCTAACCGGTCCATGGGTATTTATTTACCACTAGTAAGAGTTCTCTAGTCCGCCGACTCATTGGCTGGTCGACGCGTTTTTTTTATCTGTAGACGTAAACTGTACACGTGGTCTCAATGGGTCAGTTTATCAACTAGTCACGGGTCAATTTATTTACCGGTGATAACGTTTGACCTGGCCCCAGTGGGTCATCAGATCGACGGGGTTATTTTGTTTTTAAATTTTATTAATTTAATTTTTTACGAATTCTGTTAGTTCAATGGATGTTTGAAAATGTTATATTCTCCAATGTAGCTGTAAATAAATGTAAAATTAAATATTGAATTTTAAATCAAAATTATTCTTATTATTTTTGATTATATTATATATTTTTTTATTATTTTGAGCGATCGAACTACTTCGCTTTTCGGTCGGGCAGAAAATCAGTGGCATGGCTGTGTGCTATGACTCTGTCTCGGATAAGGGTATTTCTTTCCTTGTATCTTCACTAGTAGACCCTCGCTTCCATTCAGAAAAACTATGTTTTACGCTTAGAAACAGCACCTGCGTTGTGTTAATACTAGGTTTTCCTTGTTTTATTATTACAATTAGAAACAATATATAACTTCATAACTTTTTTATTTATCAACGGATTGAAATGAAAAGACGTTAATGAAAAATGTTAAGCGACACATACTGCGATACATCAGTGAAAACCGTGACGAAATCGGTTCAGCCGTTTCTGAGATTAGCGCGCACAAACGCACAGACAAACAGACACAAATTGCAACAACCGTTGTTTTGTGTTCTATTGCGTCAATAAAGGCCCCTAATAATATTTTTTACATATATCATTCACCTACAGCTAGTACTGAACACAATAACAGCATAATTACCCAGCCATCAGAGGTGTGCTGATTGCGTTCTGTAGTCTGATGTTCTACAATTGAGCCGTGAATACCATCTAGATGACATCACCTGTATCAATAAACGAGCACTTCGTCCCGACGACAGATATGCTATTTATACATTAGCTGGTGGCGGGTGCGGTTCGTTTCACCTAAAAAATCTACCATTGTTAATCTATACTAATAAATAAAATTGGAGTGTCTGTTTGTAATATTAAAATAACCGCTTTTTACTACATGCATATATGTGAATGTTAATACGGTACATATACCAAAATATCATTTTTTATAATTTTTGTCCGTCTGTCTGTTTGTTCCGGCTAATCTCTGAAACGGCTGGAGCGATTTCGACGGGACTTTCGCTGGCAGGTAGCTGATACAATAAGGAGTAACTTAGGCTACTTCTTTTCTTTCTTTTTCTTTTCTGCGAAATAACTTTTTGTTAAATTCCACGCGGACGAAGTCGCGGGCACAGCTAGTACGTTAATAAAAATCTCAACTGTTTTTAAATTTCTATTTTTCCAGAAGTTTTGGACATCAGTTGTTGGGAGTACCTCTCGCTTTTTTTTATGTTAAAGCTAACTTTTCTGTTAGTTACTTTATCTTATTTTGAATACGTTAAAAAAATTATAGTATACAGAATTAAAGGAAATTCCCTCTCTTTTTCTTTCTCTTCCTCTTGATTGCAAATTGTATATTTTAACATTATTTTAAATTTTTTGGTTCTTCGCTACGAAAGTGTATTTCTTTAGTTTTTTTTAAACTGTAATTTGTTTTTATTTTTTTTTAACTATATTTTAATTTTTAGTCTTAAAATTAAATTGAAGTTAAATAGTATAAGGACCCTTGAAACTTTTACATTTTATAAGTGATAAAGAATTCTCATTCATTTATGTTCCCTCTGTAATCTCATCATTACATTGTCTCTTCTATTTGATCACCATCTAATGATTTCACACGGGTGATAGCTACGTATGCCTGTCCAGCAGCAAAGAGACGTGATCCCATGTAAGTAACTGCATGATCTATATATATATATATATTTAAACGATTTGGACATTTTGCATTTGACGAAAACGTAATTCAAAGATTCCGTTCCATTCATACATACATAGATAGATACATACTTGCAAGTCAAGCTAATATAAAGCGTATAAAAATAGCCTTGAGCAAGCCGCGATGAAGTGATTTCAGTTTATTGCTTTGAAGTGTATTTTCGACTTTGGATCCGTTTGAAAAAGTTCAGTATGTAATGCATATAATAATATTTTAATTTAAATTATAATTCGCTTTATTAGCGTTTTATTTTGAAGTCGGATAAATTTTTTTTTAATACGCTTTTATTAGCTCGGGTTGTATCTACATATGTATGTATGTATGTAACGGAATCTTTGAGCTTAATTTTCACTGGTTTCTAAAAGTCTGATCAACTTGAAACTTTGCATACATATCAAGGGCCGATGACAATGCAATAATTTGATAACAGTTTCCCATTATCCTTATTAGGACGGGCAGGATTCATAAATTCTTTTTTAGATCCTCTGTAGGAGAGTGAGAAAGATAGAGCTAGCGCGCGATCTGCGCATGCCTGCACTTCCAGTCAGAGTTACTCTTACTGATTTTTGGAGTCTACGACTTACTCTTTCGAACTTGCTTGCATTTTACTTCATTTTTATAACTTTTCTTTCATAGATAGTTGCCAATAGAATGATTGTGTCATATTTAATATATCGAGCACTCCACGCTTTTTACTTTGATTTGAATTATTTTGTTAATAACTTAAATTTTATTATAATGTTTATTTGAGGTAATTAATTATCATTGATTGTCCGACCTTCTACTACTGTAATAAAGACTCTTTGTAATTAAAAATTATTTTCTACTTTTTAGTTTAATTAGCAATAAAAGCGTCTTCTTTTAGTTTTTTTTAACTATTATTTATTTTGAAAGCTTTTTATTTGTATATAAAAATACTTACGCAAAAGTATGCTCGGACGGCATATTGGCGACTTTCACGCAAATATTGGCTCTGTCCTTCATTTGCAACCGCTGTATGTGCTCCAGGAAGATCTCCTTGCAGGTGCGTCGATTTTTCTGGCAGCACTCCTTCTTGGAAAACTTGCTAGAAAGTTCCTTCTGCAAGTCCTTGTAGTATTTCAAATTATGTGTCTCTCTTTTTGTCTCCGCTTTGACCGAGTCTTCTTCGACGACTGTGTAGTCTAGTTGTTGACAGATCTCCAAGTCGAGGTTACGCATGGGAGAAGAAGTTGGCGGCGAGAGGGCGTAGTCTGAATGGGTCGGATAGCAAGAATCGGAGATGGGACTCGGCACGTTTTCTGACCGAGGAGGCGTCGGAAAGATCGATGACTTGTACAAGCTTTGGTAGTCCTCGTTGGCGTAATTCAGCTGAGACAATGTCGGATCATAGCAACTGAATTGGATGTTCTGCTGCGTTTGCACCGAGCTGCTTTCCGGACTGAACGTTGCGAATGGATCGTCGATCGACAGCGACAAGGGATTCGTGGCTTGATAACATTCCAAGTACTCCATTCCGTTCCACTCCTTGCTGATGTACTCGTTGGCTAGTGAAAGGATCAACTCCTGTTCGTCTTTAGTGGTTCTGGTAAATTGTTCGACGCTCTGGTCAACCCCGCTGACGGCTTGCGCGAGGTACATGTTGTCGGCCTTGGGGTCGTTGACGATGACGTGACCTCCGGACAGCGTGTGCGCGTTGACCTGGCTTTGAATCTGTCCCAAGTTCTAGAAAATAAAATGATTTTTGATTGTTTAAAAAATATATTCGTTTGCGCAACGTCTCGTTAATACCCCTTGGTTATTTTTGTGCTTTGACTGTTCTAGGGTTAGTGTACCGAGAAATACGAAGATTTTAAGAGACACGATCTACGAAACAGTTCTGAATAAAGTTCCGAAAAGTGACTTAAATTTGAGTAAAATTTGGGCAGTATTATCAAAATTATCTGCTCAGTTTTGGAGACCAGATTCTTTAGGATTTGATCAACAATAAACCCTCGAGTCCAAAAGCTAAAGTCCAATGCTTGTGTTGTACCCTGCAGACCAACGCAATGGGACCAGGTCCCAGGACCACTTGGTTGAATCACGACGGCACGAGAACACTGTGCTAAAGTTCTTTACTAAAGCTCCTTCTACAACCAATAAGTGTTTTGATCTTGTTTTAGTTGCAATGATGGAGACCAAGTATAGATAATAGATTAGATAAGATAGATTTCATTATATTAACTCCTTGACTGGCAACTCTTCAATGACGCCTACTAACATACATAACACACGCGCGTACTCTTTCTTTAATTACTTGCCATGAAGAAAATGATATATTATGAAGGACAGAACCTTGGTGTTCTGAAGAACAAGGCCAAAGGCTTAGCTCAGGCACTAGTCCACATATATGTTCTGTAACAATATGCATAAGTTATATCATATTATTATTCAGAACCAGTGTGGTAACGTGATGTGATGAGTTCCAGTGGTATTTTTGTGTGGCTCTCTGTAAGGGTGTTATTATTATGCCACACCTGCTTGTTTTCTGTTACCGTAAAGGGGAAATAACCGACTCTGATGGGCAAGTCATCGGGCATCATAAACGTCACTCACCTGTTTAAAATCTTGATCAAACTTTCTCGTTACTGCATATGGATGACTTTTTGGTTGTGACGAATGATTAGTACTTTTCACCGGTCTTCTCGCTATGACTACAGTCTGTAGTGTCTTCTTTTTGGTTTTCTCGTTGTGTTCTGTGTCCACTTTTAGTCCTTTAAGTTTTTCAGTCAAATCATCCGTCTTTCTCTCGGCTGACTCGTTGTTTTCCTTTTCGTTTTCAGTTCCTTTTTCAGCGAACCCACTGTCGATCGATGACTGAGATTCGATGCTCGCTCTAGGTTCTACGTCGATAATTTTGTGAGTGAAGTTATCTAGTTCGTTCTCTTCATTTTCGTCTTGCTCTTTGTTATTGTCTTTCTCGAGTTTCTCAATAAAAGCAACGGGAGTGATTTCCAGTGGCTCGACATTGGCAATATCTTCGTTTTTTACGTCTTTTTCAAGTTTCACCCCCTTTTTTTTGCTCTTGCCTTTCTTGAGCCATTTAAAAGCGTTTTTGCAAGTGTTTAGAAGTGACTTCTTCTCTTCCGCCATTGTTATTTGTGTTTTGGTTTTGAACAATTTCCCACTGCCCATATTTAGCTGGATGTTGTTGTAAACTGTATCTCTGTAGAGGTACTATAGCACCTGTAACAATGAGAAATACATATATTTATATTTTTCCAACCAAATATTTCCTAGAACAGTATTGTCCAACTAAATATCACATTTTTATATTGAGACTTGTAATCCAACCCCGTTTCACTTTGGAAAATTTTGCGGAAACAGATCAATTTCCCAGTATGAAAAGTATCCTAGATTATGACCCATAATATAAGCTATTAATATGTCAAGTAAAATTACTTTAAAAATTTAACATAAATAGAAAATTCGACGAATTAATTTTAAACTATTAGAAAGAAAGAAGGAAAGAAACACATTTATTTACAACTTATACTGCACACATAGCACAAATAGCAGCTCAAACAAAAGTTTAAAAATTATATATTAAAAAAAAACATGACATGAAAATGATGAAAAAACATTAATCATCACATTACACAATTATCTCTGCACTATCTGTTGGTTTAAAATGATTAGTTTTCATAAAAAGATAACCTCAGAAAAATACTAATTTAACAAAAATTCAAAATCTTAATTTGACCAATAATAAAGTCTCTTAAATTAAATATGGCGATATATTTTCTTCAAATTTAGGTGATAAAAATGGGTAGTTCTCAATCAAAAAAGTGATTTTCCAAATCTCTTAATAAATGACAGAGTTCTGAAGTAGCAAACATAAAAAAATACAAGCGAATTGGGAACCACCTCCTTTAAAGTTTAAAGTCGGTTAAAGTCGGTTAAGAAGTCAAATGATTGAGGAATGAATGAACAATAGATTATAGGAAAAAAAATATTAAAAATTTTTACGCGCTTTAATAGCAAACCGAACTAAAAAATTACAAATAATATAAATATAAATATTTATATCCTGCTGCATATCTTATGAGATTTTTTTTTATTATTATTGTTTTTATGCCATCTATGCAACGATATTGGTACTAAAATATATGCAAGTTATATAGTTAGTTTAACGAACGAATATCGTAGTTCCAATCGTGCCGACAGATGTCGCACTGAGAGCTTATATTAAAATGAAATATATAAATTTAATTAGTCAATTAATATTAAAAAATATATCGATTCACAAACTACGCAGTTATGGCTGGACACAAAAAAAATTAAATAAATATACCCGAACATAAAACCTCTTTCTTTTTCAATGTCGGATAATAATTTATTAGCTAAAGTAGCTAATAAATTATAGATTATACCCACGTAATATCTACTGAGATAGATAACTGTAACAATAGAGAAAGACTTGTAAAAAATTTATGCTATATTTTATATTCAAACAACTATTGTTTTGTGTTCTATTGCGTGAATAAAAGCAACATATAATAGTTTTGTCATATATCCTTCATGTACGGAAAGCGATCAGTGAAAAATGTATTATAGGTATACCAACATTAAAATTTTCAAAAAATATACAATGTAATGATCTTCCTATAGATAAATTGCACATTTACTTATGCACTTACGCGTCATAACTATTATAAAAATCCGTGTAGATCCTAAGTTGATATCCTTATATTCTGTTAAGGTCACAGCTTTTGAATGAGGAAGGAAAACGTTACAAAGTAATGGAGATACATTTTACCCAGGGTTTCGTTAATGTCAACAGTAGGTGGTAGAACCAACTGACAATCTCGCTGCAAGGGCACTACCGTCCACCGAATACCGTCTTGACGCTCTCCATCGACCAAAACGTTGCGGTGGGTTCCAGGAGGGTAGTTAGTTATATGCGCGCTCCGAGGGGAGTGGTTCGGAGGTGCCACGAGTTCAAATTGGTAAATTTACGCAAATTCACTATAAACTAATAGTTTTTGTCAGTTAATAATATGACTTTTCCATTGCTCTGTTGCTTTTTATTAATACATTAGCAAACTACCCTCGTTTTTCTTCGGGATAACTACGCTTTACGCTAAGAAATACTACCTACATTATTTTAAATTAATTTATAAGTTTTTAATTTATGGACGGATTTATATAAGATAAACCTAAATTTAAATATTAAATGACGCTTATTGCAATACATTAATGAAAACCACAACGAAATCGGTTAAGTCGTTTCTGAGATTAGCGGGAACAAATGCACAACCAAACAAACAAAAATTCTAATAACAATTTTTTTAAAGCGTTAATAAAAGCCCCTAATGGTAGTTTTTTTTTTCATTTATCGGTCGTGTACAGAAAGCGATCAGTTAGAATTATATTATATGTATAGAAAGATTAATATTTAAATTAGTATTCAGTTATTTATTTGCGTTAAGATAATTTTAAGGAAGATATGTAAATTTTTATACCTACATGTAACGGCGTCGACCTGAAACTGTCGTTCTTAGTAACCCTAAGTAGGTATTTTTTCTCAAATGGATATATTTTTTTCCATACTAAATGAAGTACTTCTTTTATATCACATACTGAGATATAACAGCTTTCCCGCGGCGAAACTCAGCTTTGGTGAATTAAAATTATTAATTTTATTCAATAATACACTGACCCCTAACATTTCTTTCGTCACACTGAATACTACGGTCGCTCTAGCCAGCAGATCATAAATACTGGCGAATTGCAATTGATTTTGATTGTTAAATGTTTTTGGCGTTTCTTAAGAAGCGACAGAAGCCAGACCGCTTGGTAGCAGGGCTTCGCGTAAGGAGTATATTATGAGTGTTATTATTAAGTCATTAATATTATTACTGGTATTATTATTATCTTTCCGTGAACCCTGCCTGGCTAGATACCACCCTCCTGCTTGAGTCGGCCGCCAAACGACTCGTCGTGTTCCGGCTGGGGGCTTGAGAGCCAGTACTTTTTTCTTACCTTCTTATAATTTCCTGGCCGACAACGCATCAGTGATACCTTTGGACTTGCCGATGTGTACGAGCGACGGTGACCACTTACCATCAGGTGGCTCGTCTGCTTGTTTGTCGGCTATTAACATAAAAAAAATTGACATCAAAATCTACCATTCACCACATGAGACACCCAACGGTTAATCTCACGCGCGCGTGCCCTTACAGCCTGGCTGGCTACATCGCGTCAGTGTACTGGATAGGGATGTTAGGGATATGAAATTTCGGATCCGGATACGGATATGTGAATATGAAATTTGGGATGTGGATACGGTTATATGAATATCTTACGGGTTTCGGTAATGGTTATATTTATATTTCGGATATCCGATAGTTTCGGTTACGGTTACGAAGCTCCATAACATCCCTGGTATTGAATATCGATTTAAGTGCGGTGGTCGTTATGGCTGCACCGGGGAATTAACCTACGAGTTTTTGCTGTGCTATCCGAACACGTATTATGTAAATTAAGTAATTGCTTCATCAATCACACCCGGTAAAAAATCGTTTTAAACGTACAACGCGAAGAGCATTTAAAACTGCGAAAAGAAGTCTGTACATACTACTATATACATCTGTAGTATCTGTCCGTGTGTAAATTTAATTTTTTTGTGAAATTTCACGATTTCGGGACTGTTTCGGAGTAGCGGTTGGCATGCGTCAGGGATCGGCCTTACGCCCGTCCTCCTTCTTGTTAGTTGTGGCTGCTTTGTCATCGGTCCTGCTGGGAGACACACTATGGTGTATGCTCCTCGCGGACGAAATTGCTCTAATAGAGGAGAATGGTGCATTATTACAGAGTAAACTTGATGAATGGAGGCGCGCACTGGAGTCGGTTGGCTTGAAAATCGGCAGAACCAAAACTGAATATTAGTTCTGTGATTTCGGTGGTCTCTGGTGCTGTTCCAATAACAATAGAGATGTAATATCAGTCTGCTCTGATTTCAAATACCCCACCGGTTCGTTACTCCAGCATGATGGGAAAGTAGATCGGGATATAACGGCGAATTAATGCAAGATGGCAGAAGTGGAGACAAGTAACCAGCACAACATGCGACTTGAGAATGCCGGTTAAAGTTAAAGGCAAGATTTACAAGTCGATTATAACATCAGTAATCATGTACCACTCGGGATGCTGGGCGGCTGAAGTGCGTGAGGAGAAACGTCGCCGCTCTGCCGAGATGCGAATGTTGTGATGGACGAATGGACTGACGCGAGTCAGATCAGGAATGTGTATATGAGGGGTAGTATAAAAGTAGCGTCTACTATAGATCCAGTAAGCAGAGCATGTGACCGAAACAGCGATGAATATAAATGTCGATGGATAGATAGCGACGGAGGCCCAAGAAACGGTGGTTGAATTCTATTGGGAGTGATATGAATGAGGTGGGAGTTGATAGATGAGTTGATAGGTAAGTGGAAAGCGCGTTGAACGGAAGGAAAAGACATACGGCGCCAACCCCAGATAATGAGGCAGTTGACGATAACTTCAATCACCGACGGCCGACGCGTTCCTGCGTTTCATGTTAAAAATCCAGAATTAACTCGTCACCACTTGGCGCCAGTGTCGTCGGTTCATGAATAACAAAGAACTGTTGTTGACAGAGGTATCGGTTCAATCTAAGAACGCGTGCACGTCTCCACGCTAACCCCGAGTTCGCATACGTAATGAGCCAATCGCGGGGGGATTTCTTATTGAGAAATTGCTATTGACAATAGCGTTATTTCTACTGGTTGATGATTGTAATGCTAATGTTAGGTGTGTTCGTTGGAAGCGTGGCTATTTATAATACTTTTTAAATTGTTATGTACACATACCAGAACAGACATGAAACACGATCTCTTAAAGAGAACTCTTAATGATATTGTGTTTGTCTTTAAAAATAATTTGGTTCAATTTTCATACCGTGTTATGAACGCCCTTTTCAAGTCCTACGTATAATCTATACTAATAATAAAATCCTAATTGATCGCTTTCTGTACGTGAACGATATACGAAAATTAAAACATATTATTACGTATTATATAATACAAAAAATATTATTACGGGCATTTACTAACGAAATAGAACGTAAAACAATAGTTGTTAGAATTTTTGTCTGTTCGCCTGTGCGTTAGTTCTCGCTAATCTCATAAACGGCTTATCCGATTACGATCAGGTTTTCACTGCTGTGTTGCAGTAAGCTTGGCTTAATATTTAAAGTTCGTTTCATCTCAGTCCATCCATAAATAAAAAAGATATGATCTAATTTAAAATAACGTAGGTACCATTTCTTAGCGTAAGTCGTAGTTTTCCGAATCGAACCGAGAGCAGTTTGCTAGTTGGGCCGTTAACCGAACTGATTCAGTCTGACGTTTTGCAAACAATATGTTAGAATGTTAAGCAGACTGATTCAGTCTGGTGTAAATAATTGCTAAAAGAGAATGTTTTATACTGATATTATGAAGCGATATTGCGAATTTCGTCAGTTTGAGCGTACGCGGAAGGTAATCTCTGAAACCACGCCAGCTATTTCAAAAATTATTTTACCGTTTAAAAGGGAAACATTATTCCTGATGGACAAAGGCGATGTATCTTGTCATCATCCTCCTGCCCTTATCCCAATTTTATTTGGGTTCGGCGCAGCGTGTATGCGATGTATCTTGTATTGATTACCTATTCACTGTTTCATTTAGAACTAGCCGGTGCCCGGTGCGCTTCGATTCAACCAAAAAAATGTACCATTTTTAATACGTAAATAAAAAAAATACTGTTAATGATTTTTGTTATTCTAAAGCACTTGGGTATACAATGTTTTTGGTTTTGCCGTCTTGAAGAAAAACTAATATACTTGTCGGTATATCGACGCGGGAACAATGTGTTTAGTGTTAGTGTTTAGATGTTCCAATGCCGCCACATGCATAGATACAAAATTTCATATCGATTCGATCTACGGTTCAAAAGAAAACAATTACCGCCACCAGCGCCACCTATCCGGAACCGACGTAGCTATGTTCGTCGGAGTGTTCGTGTCGCCCTTTGTATGTATGTATCAATTGCGCTAACAGTATTCGGGTTTTAGGTGAACATATATACACACATGCATTCTCTTTTATTATTATTTAGTTTTTAAAGTTTTTATTCCATGATTGTAATACCAAATAATACCTAGAAAGAAAGTCGAACTGTTACCTTAGAAATACATTATATTTTTTTTCAAGTGCTAAATCATGTGACCTAATATCTGTAACTGAAATTATCCGAAACAATTTTACATCCGTAACCGTACCCGACACCTGTAAAATATTACCCATATATCCGTATCCAGATCCGAAATTTCATATCCGCATCGTCCTTACTCGTTATCACTAATATCAACACTTACCGGATGCCAAATAAGAAATCGGGGAATCCACTTCTGAAATTCCAGCAAATTACAATCTGCTGATTAATTAAACCAGATTCTACATATCGAACAAATTATCAAGAAATCTGTGATTCAGTTTGTGATTATATCATATCAGAAAATATCTTATCTGTGTAACTAAGACTTGCGAACTACCCTCGCTTCGCTTCACCATAACTACGCGTTACGCTTAGATAGTATCTGAATTTTTTTTGGAACTGACTTTTCTCTTTATAACTTCTTTATTCATGGACGTATTGCAATGGATCACACTTTAAATGTTAAGTGACGCTTACTGCAATACATGAATGAAAACCATAATGAAATCGGTTCAGCCGTTTCTGAGATTAGCGCGCACAAACGTACAGACAAGCAGATACAAATTCTAATAACTATTGTTTCGGGTTCTATTGCGTTAGTAAAGGTCCCTAATAATAGTTTTTCTCGTATGTCCTTCATGTACGGAAACCGATCAGATAAAAATTTGTTATACATACGTATTATGTATATATGACATCAGCACGCAAAAATAAGGTTCGTTCGTCATTACACTAATATGTACTCCAGAGGCGTACGGCGGCCATTGTTCTAATAAATTGATCGTTAAATATAGTAGATCGTTAACTTCCCGTTGTATGTACAATATTTATCAGGAGATAGTGAGTACGAAGAAGGCGATTTCTATCGGATCCAGTGGAAAAGCCGTTGGTGATGTTTTGGTAGGAATATCTCTTTAAAAATAAAATTCATTCACTTTGTCAGTTCTGTCCAATGGAAAATTCGGGTGAAAGAATCTCTTCTCATCCAACTGAATGACTTTAAACAGATACATATCTATACATATAGTAGAATTGTAAATGATCGCCTTCGGTACATGAACTTGTACAAATAGTTGTTACAATTAGTGTATGTCTGTCTGTGCGTTTGTTCGCGCTAATCTCAGAAACGGCTTAACCGATTTCGATATGGTTGTCACTAATGTATTATTGCAGTAAGCGACCACTTCATATTTAAAGTTCGTTTCATTTCAATCCGTCCATGAACAAAAGTTATATAGAGAAGAACCCAGTCTTAGAACAGAGCAGGTGCTATTTAAGCTTAAGGCGTAGTTTCTCTGCATCAACATGAGGGTAGTTTGCTAGTGATAAATAAACGCTGAGCACACTACTTGCTCCTTTCACTAGTTGCATCCGTTCAAGGTCAAGGTAGGTCGCTATCATCCTATCATTAGTACTTATATTATATTGGAATTGTTTACGATGCGTATAATTTATTCAAATCCCTCAGCAATCTTTTTATTTCCGCCCACACCAGCACGATGATTCGGTCACATACAGAGAAAGTAAAGCTTTGTATATGCGGGGATTTGATTGGATTTCCACAGTCGATATAATCATTACCATACGTTTCACGTGCTTTTATTTGAAACAGCCACCAAAGTAGCATCCCGTTTCTGTATCTATGGAACGAACATAAAAAGGGAGCATGGTAATGACATCTGGTCTATAGAACATTAGAAATAAATAAGTATTATAAAAACTATAGTCGACTCTTTTTAGGTCAATTTTTTTTAATTACTAAACAACCCAGTTTGGTTTGTGTATGAGACACAGTGAAGTGTTTGTTTCTACATTCAACTATCGTGTTATGACGTGTAATGTTCAATACTTAGTTTTTCAACGGAATCATAGATGGCGCGGAAACTTTGTAATTCAACTTTTAATTTTGCTGTGTTTAATATTAAAAAAAAAATTATGAATGGTTAAATATTTGAAAACAAACTATTTACATCAAGTTTCATCCACTACAAGTTAAAAAAAAGTATTTGAACAGAAAAGTATTGGAACGTGGATGACTAAAAAGTATTTTATTACCTATTGAAAATTTGAACAAGATACATAAATTAATTAATATAGAGAAATTGTAAACTAATAGTAGAAATTTGAAAAGGGAGTAAAGTAATGAGATTCAAAATCGTCTTGATGGGAATCCGAATTTTACGAGTTTTAGTAGTAAACACGCTATATTAAAAAATAAAGAAAAATGAGCACTGCAAATTCCAAGCATAATTTAATAGATAAGAAATTGCATGTTTCATAAACCTTGTTTGCTGAATCACGGTGATTCATGTTGAAAAGTGACTTACGTACACACGTGCTTGGACACATGAAAACTGTTCATTTATTATTAAAAAGTAGTTTTTTTTTAATAATACAAATAACATTTTCTAACTATTCTATAATACTATAGTAAAACTTATCTTAAAAATAACTAAGGATCATACTCGCGTTTGCCAAGTAAAATTTTTGATGTTGTTTTGCGAGTTAGAGAATGTGTCGATCAAAGGTAATTTTTGTTTACGTACTCATATTATTTTTGTTATTTTTAATAATAAAAAAAGATGTACGGGACTACATGGATTCTTTAGTCCAACCTAAGAAACGTAAGTAAGCATTTTTGAATCCTAGTCCGTTGTGCTGTATAGACAAGTTCTTTATTTTTAGTCTTAAGGACCATTGATAATGCCAATGAGCCACCTCATGTTAACGCACTGTCACCTGTGGACATGTGTAACCCGAGAGGAGCCGCTGGCACTGAAGGAGAGCTCCTTTTACGAAATTATATTTCTTGAAAAACCCTATGATGGATTGGGGATTGCAGTGTTCTAACCGCGACGGAACTAATGTATTGGGATAGCATTTATTATTATATTATATTTATTATTTCGTGAATGTTTTTTTAATGTTTTGCTTCCTTTTTAGCAGGCAGTGTGTCGATGCCTTTGGCGTTATTGTTGTCTATAAATGACCACAGACACAAAGTTAAGTTTACTTGCTTTTCGGTCCTAGCTTAAAAAAGTTACTACGTGCCCTCACGATGGGACAGTATTTCAGTGTTAATCTACGCCCGTTGTTTATTCACCTTCTTCTCTAACTAAATTAACGTTTCTCTGTGTATTTTACGCATTGTACGAGATTTAACGATTTTTTTTATGATTTATAAATTAATGTATGTTATGATCACATTACTTTCTAAACGGCTTGAACTATTGTTGACGTCTCAATGTTTACAGCCATGATCCGCTAGATGGCGTTGTAATTAATTCAATATTTAAAAAGTATGCCGGTCACTAACCAACGTATCAATATTGTTCATTAATATGATCACATTAGTGTCTGAACGGCTTGAACTATTGTTGACGTCTCAATGTTTACAGCCATGATCCGCTAGATGGCGTTGTAATTAATTCAATATTTAAAAAGTATCCCGGTCACTAACCAACGTATCAATATTGTTCATTAATATGATCACATTAGTGTCTGAACGGCTTGAACTATTGTTGACGTCTCAATGTTTACAGCCATTATCCGCTAGATGGCGTTCTAATTAATTCAGTATTTAAAAAGTATCCCGGTCACTAACCAACGTATCAAATATTGTTCATTAATATGATCACATTAGTTTCTGAACGGCTTGAACTATTGTTGACGTCTCAACGTGTAGTCTGACCATCATTCACAGCTATGATCCGCTAGATGGCTGTGTAATTAATTTTGTATTTAAAAAATAACACTCAGTAACCAACGTATCAATATTGTTAAGTAGCATTAATTAAACCAAAACACATATCGCTAATACGCGACCTCAAAGATAATTCGAACCGATGATGTCATCGTATAGCGGGAAACAGACGCTAGAAACACTACGCTGGCAAGTTATATCGGGATGCATTCCGACTTAAATGGTTACTATCTACATAACCGGACCGTGTAAAAAGCGTCTCGTTTTATTGATTAACCCCTTAATCCACCACCCTGGCCGATTGCAGTGATGCAGAATGGACGTTCTCTTCACATCGATACACGCACACTATCGATTGGTGATTCCAATGTCAACTATGTTATCAAAAGTTTATAAAGTTAATTGAGTGTAAACCAAAGAGCGCAACAAGGTCTTCTACGCTTGACGCCATTTTGTCTCGTCGTGACTACGCTATTAAATCAAACCGTATCAGCTCAATCACGCCAGTATTCGTATATACTCAAAGTTATTTATCTGACTAGATACATATCGAAAATAAATCATGGAATATTTTCAGTTAACAATTTATTTTTTTATTTAATTTTTAACTTCCAATCATAGTGTTTGAAAACTAGTTATATTGCACCGTCGCCTTGGCGGGAATTAATAAAGCGCTAAGTTGTCTAAGTTACATTGTTTATGAGCTCCGATAACTTAAAATTATATAGCCCGATACTTGTAAATTTCCAATAGGTTTGGAAGCAAGCCAACAACACATTGCAAAAGTTGCGCAATATGTCTTTATCCAACACACACACACACTCAACGCGTGAAAACCAATGCAATATAGAACATATTTTATCGAATGATGTCAGCGCATCGACAGTGGAGTTGTAGTGACGTATATTATTCGCATTACAAGGTAAACGGTGCCCTAGATTGTCACAATATTATACAGTGTTTGTCTTCGTCTTAGGATATTAATATTTATTGTGGATATTATGAGAAATTTCGGATCTGGATAAAAATTTACCGGTTTCGATTACGGTTAGGGATATGAAATTATTTCGAATTATCCGATTGTTTCGGAAAATTTCTGTTATGGATATTAGATTATTTATAACTTCGAGTAATATTATAATGTATTTACAAGGTTCGACTATATTTCTAGGTATTATGTGGTACTTCAATTTGCGTTTTAACAACTCTACATACAGCGCTCTCTAGTAGATTTATAAGGAATTATATTATATCCTACAACGACATGGGTACTTTGTGATGGAACTGATGTTAGACACATCTACGCAAATTTCAACTGGATACATCCTTTATCTAATTTTTTGATAATCAATCACAGGAGTCTAATATTTGTCCAGGATAAAAGTATTGTGTCGGCGCTGCACGCCATCTCGTAGTTTGGGATAATACTGCAGGATAAGACTGATTGAACATGAGTTTAACATTAAGCCAGTTTAAGTGCGTTCTGTAACTGTGAGTAGGAAAAAAACTCTTTGGGAGTTTCTTGCCGCCTCTTCTTCCGAAACCACTCACGGTAGGAATTGTTGAAGCGATGGCGTAGTTTGACGTTCGAGAAGCGTTTGTAAAAACCAACTTCGAATAAAATATTATTGCATTTCATTTAATTTGGTCGAGAACGACGAGGAACGCTGGGAAACCATGCGTCTAAAAATGGTATTGTAATATACGGAAAGAAACACAGATGGCGCTATTAATTTCCGGCCTAATGACAAGTGGTTTGACAGTGACACTAACGCCATCCATATTCATCACGGAGTCGCCCCTGCGCTTACAGATATTTATATGTATGAACTGCAATTAATGGAAATGATAGCCAAACAAAAATATTGTTGAGATGAAAACATTTATAGAGATAACGTGTCTTATAGAGGGCAACTTGTGAAGGTCTAATTTTAAAAACAAAAACGTCTTTCAAACACCGAATTCAAATACTAATAAAAAAAAATCACAATTTTCCCACCTTCGTTTCGGTGCAACGCAGCCCGCGGACAGTATCTAACTGCTGGACCGTGTGGTCGCACTACTTTTCGTTGAATTAAATTTAGTTGTTCGAGTTACAATTTCGGGATATCGGTTTTACCATATCATAAACGGATCTTTATCCTGTTTATCGTAAAGCGAAATTAATAAGACTTAGTTCGCGACTTAGATCGGGTACAAAAATTAACTATTATACACATTTAATTGCCGTAAAGCCTATGTCCATCCGACATAATGTACCTTTCAAATAGTAAAATAATTTATCAGATAGCTGCCCGCAGAGATTACCCTTCGCATATGCACAGGCCCACAAAATTCGCGCTCTCTCTTTACGATATTAGTATAAATTTAACTTTTAATTAGAGACACGAAATTTTGGATCGAAATGAAACAATCGGATAATTCGATATTATTTCATTTCCGTTACCGTAAACAAAATTGGTTAAATATTATTCATATATGTTATATATTCATATCCAGATCCAGATCTGAAAGGAGACTGGCAGTTTATCTTCGTCTGCTCGGTCTGAACACCTACATTTTTTTTTTAAAAGTTACTGTCATAGCTTAATTTAATAAAAATTAACATATGACAGTAACTTTTTCCTTAGAACTCGTCAGTCTTTAGTTATGAGAGTTTTTATTCACCGTATTCGAAGGTCACTCACACCACTGACCAGGTGAATTTTTGACAACTAAGTGAGGTTATATTTTTGTAAAAACTTTATAAAATGATAGTAACACGAAGAATAATCATAAAACAATTTAGTTAATAATTAACGTTCATTTAGCAATGTCATTTTAAAATAAAACAAATAATAACGGAATAATTGCTTGGCAAGCGTCAGGCTTGCCAGGTATGCCACGATTAGTGGTGCAGTCAAAAGTGATATTTCCATGCGTATATCGATGGATTATCGATAATGATTCATCCATATTGAAAAAAAAAACAAAACAATAATAAATACGTAATGGAAATATATTATTACGTAATTAAATAATTAATTAATTAATAAGAATGTAAGTATAAAATTACTTGAGATTTTATTGCAAAGACAGGTGCAAAAGATACTTATGATTTTGTTGGAATCGATTGGTACAATTTATCAATTTACTCAATATTAAATAAAATATAGTTAAAAAAAAAAAACTAAAAACTATGTTATTCACAGAAAAGTTATTACTAAACAATACCCGATAATGTTTACAATGTGTCACTTTCCAGCCGTCATGTAACCTGTAAATTATGACAACAATTTAGATGTTGTTTGTGATGGACTAATGAGAAAATCATACTTTAAGTATGAACTTATTGTATTGTCATCGGTTCTCTATATGAATGGAAAATTTTAAACGATTTGACACTTTGAAATGGATGAAAACGTAATTCAAAGATTCCGTCACATTCATACATACATACATAGATAGATACATACATGCAAGTCGAGCTAATATAAAGCGTAAAAAATATTTTTCTCAGTTAGACAAGTTCTATAACAGTTCTAATGGGGACAATATGAAGAGAAAAAATACACTTTTTTAAAATTAAGTCACATTCTTACCCCATAGCCCAGTTGGTAGTGAACCTGCCTGCCGAGCGAGGGGTCCCGGGTTCGATTCCCGGCCGGGGCAGACATTTATGTGACAGATAAATATTTGTTCTCGGGTCATGGGTGTTTGTGATGTCATATATGTGTATGTCCACGCCACCCGCGACACAGGGAATCCTAATGCGGGGGTGTGAGTGTGTTGACGTTTATTATTATTTATTATTATTCTTGTACGCGACGAGGCCGATAACCGCCAGTCTTCTTTTACCCTAGTTTAAACTTACTTTCTAATTATCATGTGTTGTTTTAAAAGACGTACTGAGGAGTTACGTTCGCCATTTCTTCTCCTTAATGTTAAAACACGTTTTCGAAACGGTAGTACAAGCAAAAAATTACGTGCATAAGTGTATTTACAGAATACCTACATGATTAAATGATTTTTACTAGTTTGCAGATAACAATTTCATTCGAGAATATTTTCTTATTTTTTTATTATGTTAACAGCCGACAAACGAGCAGCCGAGCCACATGATTGTAAGTGGTCACCGTCGCCCATGGACAATACCAATACGGCTAATGTCTAATGTCTAAAGTCGGCTAACGTCTTCATATTTTTGGATCGTAATTTTTAAACCTAATTTTAAAAAATCACGATCCTTCTCAAGACAAACAAGTTTTATTAAAAGGGCACTAATAGAGGGTTCACTTTTTGGTTGCAGCTTTTATCTATACTAATAAATAAAATTGGAGTGTCTGTTTGTAATATTAAAATAACCGCTTTTTACGTCACTTAATATTTGAAGTTTGTTTCATTGCAGTCCGTCCAGTAGTAAAAGAGTTATAAATTTATTTAAAATAATGCACGTACAATTTCTTAGCGTAAAGCACAGTATTTCCGAAGCGAAGCGAGGGTAGTTTGCTGGTTCCTAAATAAATATACATAACATACTAAAAATATTATATAAGTCTTCATCGTACATGTATACATGTAGTATATATGTACAATTGTGTAGTCAATAATAAATTCATTAAATTAGTTGCATGCACACAGTGGAAGTTAAAAGATACACGCGTCGAGAAGTGATAAGTCTATAAATAGTTTTAATACAGGTTTGTTTATGGTAATGTATATAATAACCAGAGGCGCTGTGCGACCTCGTTCGGGTTGGAATATTAATTATATATATAAACATAATACACAAATATAAATACCATTAGGTTTACTGATATTTTATATAACCTATCATCTGCTCAATCACGTGTTTTCGCTACATACCAATTTTCATTAAGATCGGTCAGCCGTTCTTGAGTTATCATAAGACATACAGAGAAGCTCAACAGATTCATATAGTATAGATATACTTTGCTGTTCAAGATAATTTTCAAGGACGCGTCAAGTTCAAGCACATTTCGTTACATGAGAGAGAAGAAAGATACAGCTCGGACGCCACGGGAGTGGTGCGAAAGAGAGCGACGTATACACTAAATATAAATCGATACATTATGTCGTTAAAGATGTACGCGTCAGACGATGTATATGTGATATAATTAATATTATATGTACATTTTTTACGTTGTCCTGTAATTGTTTGATTATATTAGCGAGCAATATTTAAACTATTGAAATTTAATCACTCTGGACATTTTTGTCATTTGGTTAATAGTGGGTCAAATAATCACACACAGTTTATTTACCCCACGTGTTTGATCACAGATAGTATATTAATACGCCTTTGTCGGTTACAGAGCCGTTATATTTGACATTCTGTCTTATTCTTTATTTTTAAGAAGGTATTATGTGTACGGCGCTGCCCGTGCATTTTTTAAATCTAAATAGACAACAAACGAACATACAGGCTATCTCGTTTCAAAAGGACACCGGTCTTCAAGTATGTCATGCCATATCTCGTGTGTAATCACATGGATATATATGGCATATAGTACAACATGATGTGAGCGCAGTCTGGAGGGCAAAAGGATATGACTCCAAATATAATTAGAGTTTAGGCGATACTGGTTAGGGAAACAAAAAAAAATATTGTTTTTTCACGGTTGACCTGTTTTCTAATAACGGCTAATTAACTAGCAAGCAGGTCAACTGATGGTAAGTGGACTCCGCTGCCCACGGATATCTGTAACACAAGGGCGTCACCGATGCGTTGTGGGCCAAGATGATGGGGACTCCTAACTGCCTCTGAGACGTTGCAACCAGAACGCGTAAACTTTTCACTGTTCATTGTACGAGGATGGGAGATAGAACTTTGCCAGTGTGCACTAGTGCCGTCAGGGTAACAGCGGGTCGCGCAGAGATATATTACATTCATATTGTCCAACCATTTACATTAGTTCGCATGATTTAAACTAGATGGCGCTGTTGAAAATCCTGAATCACGGTATCGTTTGTACTTTGGAGATTGCATAAATAACCGTGGTAATCTTAAGGTAACTTTAGCGCCCCCTTTCCCTAAAGGGGGTCGCATCAGATGTCGGCTTAAAGGCCTCCAGGCCAAAGCCAGCCTCGGGTGGTGTTTAGTGGGTAGGCCCCTAGGATTTTCGGGAGCCCGGCTGCGCTGGTAATGTGGGACTCCCGAGAAACCTAGGGGCCTACTCACTAAACACCACCCAAGTTGGCTTTGTCCAGCAGTTTGTTGTTGTCCAGCAACGGCTGAAGGCGAGGATTCGCAACTTAAAGAATCGTTGGTGGACACAGCACAAGTGCTACAACAGCTTGCTGACAATGCAAGCAGATTGGTCGGTTTTATGAAGATCTCGGAACCATCTTTGTCCCGCGATCCGAAAAAAATTCACCGGTTTATTCTAGTGATAAATCTAAACGCCTCACTGAACATCATGAGGTTTGGGTAAGTTGGATGTCCTGTGAAGTTCACTAACACGGTGCGCCGATTCCATGATGGCGTGTTGTGTTGGCTAGAGTGCAACATGAGAATTACTTCATGGACCAATTTTCAGTCACCAGTGGTGTGAAACAAGGTTGTGTGATGGCCCTGACTCTCTTTGCCATGTATTCTGCTGTAGTCCTGCGAGATTTATGTATCGACAGCGCTGAAAAAATCGTTCTTGAAGCAAGACACACTACACTCCAGCCAGGCTCGCCATTACGGAAACGTCAAGGAGGTCATCATCATCCTCACTTAAACTTCGTTTCATCTTAATCCGTTCATAAATGAAACCTTTATGAATTAAGACATTCGTAATTCACACAACGAAAAAACTCCAATCCTGAGCCAATGCCGGTGCTATAATTAAACTGATATGAAACCGAGAAGGAAAACAACAACATTAAACACCTCAAAACTAAAACATTAAATAGTATCATAATGTTGTTAATGTGCCAACAGAACCCCCTCGCATCGCTTCAGAAAGACTACGCGTCAGAAATAGCACCTGAATTTGTTTTACGACCGGGTTTTTGTCGATCTGTGAATTTAATTTACACTGACTTATAACTTTTTTATTTACGGAAGGGTCGCAATGACACGAACTTTAAATATTAAGTGACGCTTACTGCAACACAGTAGTGACAACCAAAAAGTAATCGGTAATCCCGTTTCTGAGATTAACGCGCGCAAACAAGCAGACACAAATTCCAACGACTATTGTCTCGGGTTCCATTGCGTTAATAGAGGCCGGTAATAATCGATTTTCTCGCATACCCTTCATGTACAGGAAGCGATTATTTAGAATTTTATTATTATGTATATACAGGGTGATAGGGTTCGGACTTCCGATATTTTACCCACGTATATTGTACTGCAAATTTTATCGACAAAAAACCATATAAAGGGGGGTCCCATCCCTCACCCCTCTGAATGGAAGCCATTTTTAAATTTCATATCTCGTATTTTTACGAGTTCATTGAAACTCGTGTTTTTTTTTGATCTTATGTTATCTACACATTTGAAAGTCACCTTATTTTAAAGATGATGAAATTTGCTATAATTTAAAACCAAATTTGATAAAAATTTACAAAAAATAATCATTTAAAATCTTTACTTTAAATTAAGAACTTGGAATTTTTGATTGCTTTTTTTTTAGTTATTATGCTCTACCTAAAAAACCGGACCCTTAACCTATCGTTTTTTTTGTTCCAATTTGTTTGCAGCACGCCGGGATAATTAATAAACCTCAAATTATTACTGGTATTCACGCTAATAATTTAAAAACGGAGTCTAACAGCAAGGATCAAAATGGGCAAATTACTCTAATCTAATACATACAGCAGGTAGCTTTCCATTGTGTGTGAGTGAGAAAGATATTTTTACGATAAGAAGGTGAGTGTGAGCAGAAAACTACACATTATGTGAAATAAAAGTAACAACATTTAATTTAAAAAGTTAGTTTTATTTACCAAAAAAAAAAAAACAAGTGATAAGGGTGGTCCATACTTACCAAATATTTATTTTGAATTTTTTGGACAAAAATTTTTAATTTTAATTTTTTTATGCTGTGGCATTAAAAATACATACAACTCTAAAGTATCACCCTTCTACCATCAACCCCTATTTTTTAATAGCGATATTATTAATTCACTTATTTTCAACCCAGGTCGATAACTGATTAATTATCATTTGATCAGTTATCCCCGCCAGGCGTCTACCGGTGTCACTTCTGAGCCAGTAAACAGCACGGAGTAGGGATGAGATCTCTGTTCTCACTAATGACGTTTACGATTATCATTTTACTATTTCAATGTTATTTTCAAATAAATTTATCATTAATTCATATCACACCATGTTTTTCATACGGACAAATATACGTGGCATGCTCTCAAGTGAGCAAACCATCCGGTTTGTTTGTGTTAGCTAAAGATGGGATAACAAAAAATATTGTACACTCTATTGCGTTAAAGGATTGATATCGTTTTGTAGTGAAATTATTATAATTAGTGATATATATAATTAATAATTTATATGGCAAAACAACGTTTGCTGGGAAAACATAAAAATAAAAATTGAAACATAATCAATTCCTAAACATTTAAGTTTATCTCACAACCGTGACCTACCTATCAGCCAGCCGCGTGTAAGCCAGAGCAGAGGTGTTGTTGAGTTCCGTAACCGAATCCGATAAAAATATTTCGGATAATTCCGGATAGGAGCAGAGCCTACATAAAACACGTTATAAGTTTTCGCCCGCCGATACGAAACGCCAGCCGCGTCGGTCTGTCTCATTTTGGACAGTTTTATTATATCATTTTTCTCTCTCATTATAATATCACATAATACCTAGAAATATGGTCAAAGTATGTTAATGTATTATATTATTTTTCCAAGTTGCAAATCGTCTAATATCCACATCCGATATTATCCGAAACAGTCGGATAATCCGAAATAATTTCATATCCGCATCCGTAACCGTAATCGGTAAAATATTATTCATATATCCGTAACCGAATCCAGATCCGAAACTTCATATTCATAACATTCCCAATACAAGGCTAGGGTTCGTTTCCGCCAACAAGAACGATGCCATTGCTGTCACGGTGGCACCAATGGCCAGTCTCAGCCAAGCGGCCCGTTCACACGTCGCTCGCGACGTAGATTCGCAGAAGTTACTCTGGGCGTACTCTGACTTAAATGAGTTAGTAGGTAGTATATGCAGGAACTAATTAGTAGCCGCGGGTATTTTCCTCGCATATAATTAGTCATTAATAGAAAATGCGATTAGTGGCCACACATATTTAATGGCTTGTCGTATATTTTAGGCGTGTATTTATTGTACTTATCTATATTAACAACAAAATTGTAACAAGGTCGAATTCCATGATAAAAAAGATAGGTACACGAAGACGGAAACCACAAAACGTTCAGCCTCCATGTCACACATGTTACACGGTGAATGAAATTTCGGATCTGGATAAGGTTACGGATATATGAATACTGCTAATTCATTATTTTTCGTACCAATCCATCACACAAATTACGGGAGTAATAGCACTGTTACGAGACTCCCTTCAACATATAACGCTTAATTCACGGATATAGATGTATTTATAGGCAGTAAAAGAGATTTCAAAATTAGCATCATTAGACACATTGCAAGTTTAAGGGAGACTCAATGTTCACACTCTATAATATTATTTTAATTAACCTTATTTAAAATCCTGAAAATGGTAGTACATGTGCCGAATCCGACTCCTATAGCTATAGTATAGTATAGCTATACAGGGTGTTTGGAAGATCGGTGCAAAGCCGCGAAGGGCAGCTAGTATAGACTATTTAGAACCATTTGAACCTAACTTATGTTAGGCGAAGTGCGACTATTTTTTTTTAGCAAATTTTAACGATTTTTGGTGAAAAAGCCGAATTTTTGTAATTATTTGCTAATATTAGGCCATTTTGAAGGCAAGATCATTTATTTATTATTTTATTTCACTAAAGTAATGTGTAAACAATCTAGTTAAACATGATTAAGGCATTTGTGTAATGAGAAAATTTTTTTACAGATATTTGAAGTAAATGATTTATTTTATTGTTAGAATAAACTGATTATTGGTGGTATTAAAAAAAAACACTGATGGTGCTTTTTTTGTTCAAACATTTTTATAAATTATATTATATTATAATATTTCTTTCTTTTGAGGTATCAACTAAGCGGATACCTCGCCAATTATTGAAATTAAGACCTACAAACCAAATTGAGACAGAAAATTAAAATTTGTAGGCGTAATAAATAAAACTAAATTTTAATTAAAATCATTTATTTTTCATGTTCAAAATGTTCGCCGCGGTTTCTAACATAAGCACGGGCCCGTCTTCTCACTTCTGTTGTCGTTATTTTCAATTTCATCTCTACTTTCATCGTCGCGAACGCTGAATTAATTCTATCAATTAACTTTTCTCTTGTGTTTATTTCCACATTTGTGTATACTAGTTCCTTGGCCCTATTCTTTCTTTCTTTTTTACCTTCTTCTAATTTCCTGGCCGACAACGCATCAGTGATACCACGGGTTTTGCTGATGTCCATGGGCGACGGTGACCACTTACCATCAGGTGGCTCGTCTGCTCGTTTGACGGCTATTAACATCAAAAAAAAAACACAACCACCAATAATCAGTTTATTCTAACAATGAAATAAATAATTTACTTCAAATACCTGTAAAAAAAATTTCTCATTACACAAATGCCTTAATCATGTTAAACTAGATTGTTTACACATTACTTTAGTAAAATAAAATAATAAATAAATGATCTTGCCTTCAAAATGGCCTAATATTAGCAAATAATTACAAAAATTCGGCTTTTTCACCAAAAATCGTTAAAATTTGCTAAAAAAAAATAGTCGCACTTCGCCTAACATAAGTTAGGTTCAAATGGTTCTAAATAGTCTATACTAGCTGCCCTTCGCGGCTTTGCACCGATCTTCCAAACACCCTGTATAATATATAGTACAGCTCAGATTGTTACCATATTATTCACTGCCCCTCCCTTAATCACTCGCAAGTTAAAATAATCAAACACTACGGTACAGGTTTTCATACGGTATTTACTAATAGATAGATTGACCTACAAGACAAGTTTAGGTATATGACATTAGGAAAGATGTACGAAAAGGCTGGTAAATCTGAAGGATCGATTACTAATTGTGAACGTAAAAATCAAAGTTTCAGAAGCGAACGTTATCGAAAGTAACCTAAAACCGGACACGGGATGAATTTTGTTTTTCAATCCAATTGAAATCCTGTCCACAATGCAGGGGCGTGCGCTCCTTGTAGGCAGAAATGCAGTGCTTTACTTGCCATTCACAGATATTTTAATAAAATTTTAGATGACTTTAATTAATAGTAAATAAATGAATAAACAAAATATAATAACTTAAAAACGCCTAATATTATAAGCATAATATAATAAGCATTGTTTACTATTTTGTTTGCGCCAGTATATTTCTAGTTTTCTTAAAAGATTTTTCATTTTAACATTTGAATGTGTGTGTACATTTAACAGTTTATTACTGAGTTTCTATAATAATTGTAGTGATTTGCTTTTACTAGTGCGTTTGTTGATTTTTTTTCAAATGTTATTTGATCGTGTGGTTTGTGTTGAAAATATGGATAAGATATTTGAGGCGGCCGAAATCTTGCGTTTATTTACATCGGGATATAGTAATCTCAAGTAGCCGGAACCTTGAATATGTGGAAATTGAAGCTGACTGGGTGAGTAGTCATAATATTTTAGCTTGTTACTTTACTTATTAGAATGTCTTCCGCCGCGACGATCGATCGCTGTTTTGTCTGCGTTGCCGTAGAAGATGTACATGAATAGTAGTACATCTACGACTTGTTCTGTTGGCATGGTTTCCGACTTAGAGATCCGTCGCGTGGCTGTGGCTATGCTAAAAATCTATAAAATAAAAAGTTTTTGTGACCGAGTACTCCGCCGCATACCCAGTGTCATAATCCTGTGCACGCCGCTGCCAAAATGGACATTCGCAATTTAAATTATTTATAGCGTACATGCGTCATTGGATGGCCAATCTATAGAAGTAATAAATTAAAATCTTTCGCGCGCAACACATTCGGGGAAGATCGGTTGAAGTCGGGCGAACTCGTGAGCGATCCTAAAGGCTACATTCCGTGGATATCTGTAATAAGGTGTATTGAGTGAAATAATAATATATTACTAAATATACAGTAATATATTAAGTTTAGAGATAGCAGACAGTGAAAAATGAATACAAATTTACTAATCACTTTTTTTCTTTAAAAAGTCCAGATATTGGGATTAAATATTACATAATGTATGTACATCGCGCGGCAAATACGCGATGTTTGATCAAAGTTCACGTATTCATGTTTTCACTATATTTTATTACGAAATTTATGAGATACGACTGTATTTTTTTTTCTTAATGTCAAATATAATATAGTATAGTAATAAAGTTTATTCATACAAAAAAAAATTGAATTCTACAATTACAATTGCATATTTTACTATGAGAAACTTCAATGACGTACATTTGCAATTATCAGCAAAGATTTAAGTAATATATTACTCAATAGGCTTAATTGATACTTGTCACGGTATTAAAAAAAAATACAATTGCTACAGAGTATCCCACAGCAATAATAAGTGATACGAAATGGTAATATTATTTATAAAATATATGTAACTCAATCGATTCAAGATAAACTATACGATTTCATCAGTGATTTTTTTATGAGGTAATTAATAGCGAATCAAGAATCACGGTCGCCTATGGCCACGTGCAAGGAGAGCTCTTTTTACGCCTATCTTGAAGGCAGCTCAATCCATAGCTTACTCGTACGCGGTAGAAAAGATAGCCACCGGTCCAGATGATGGTGAATACTATCGAAAGGTGACGTTGACATGTCATGGTCAGTTGAAACATTTGCATTTCATTACATCCGTTTTGAATAAAAAATAATATAGTTACACTTTTAGATATGTTATTAGATTGTTAAATCTACCAAAAAGCGAGTCAAAGTTCGATGAGTGCAACGCAAACAGACCGTGAACTTGCAACCAACGACCAACACGAAGGTTTTACGTAAATAAATAAACATATGTTATTCGACGTGTAACTGCGTAGTTAACACATATTTCAGCTATATATCCTAAAAGAATAACCGTATTTATATAGAACTGCAAGGCTATACCATATAATATAATAATATTTTATAAATCATAATAGTTGTTTTTTGTCTTTGAATTATTTATTTGATAAGAAATGTGTAATTTATGCTTATAATAATTACCAATAATTATTATAACAATAAACCATAAAATTCAGATGAATAACTGGTAGTTATCAAGACACTATAAGTAATAAAATGTCTATGAAAAAGTAATGGCAGCGTCTATAAAAAACAGGACATTTAAGACGTATTGTAATATTGTACAAATATAATAATGTAAAAGTGATAAAGGAAAAAGTTTGCATTTTATTCATAATAAACATTTCTGAGGCTATCCCACAGAACGAACATAATACAACCTAAAGAAAAATAGACTGTCCAACTCAGTGCAGTTTCTGCCATTTCGTGGCATTTGTAACTGTGATCAGAGTTTGAGCTGATGACTGGTTAATATAGACAAAAAATCAAAAAAAAAAATCTTATTATTAAGTCATTTTAATAAAAAAATAACTTAAATATTTCGTTAGTTGTCGAAAATATTGAACATTATTTTAAATAAATTAATTACGGCATATGGGATCATAGGAAACTATCAAGACTTCCCTTTGTGGATATAACTTCGACAGACAGTCGTTTTTCAGCGGCGAAGGCCATTTGTAAAATAGATCTGTCTATGTACTTATTTTTATACATTTATATCTAAGACAACATGTCATATTGACAGGGCGAATATTGCCAACTCCACAGCCCCGCCATGCGAGTTATTCAATACTGAACCGGTTCAAACCGGATTAAAGTCATAGACAACGCTCCATTTTTATTGCTTTGCAATCAAATTGACGCATGCTCAGAAATCCTGCAGGACTAGAGCCTTGTCGACTAAAATGCGATAAAAATTTCTTTTCTAGCTACCCAAATTGTTGTACAAATATTTTCAAGGACATATATCAGTACATCATAATTAAATGTTTTGCAATACGGAATTAACTGCGTGGGTGAATTATTAACCGGTGTGACTTTGACGGGGTCGAGCCAAATATTAATTTTTGTACTGTGCTAATAAGAAATTAATGAAAAATCATAAAATAGATCTGTACAACGTAAAAAAAATATTGACACGAAACTATGCCAAATCGCAAATTGAAAAATATATTAATCGTAATAAATTATTAAACGTACCAGTTACCTAAATTGTTAATATTTTGTTATAGATATACAGTGATAAACAAATTGATCACTTACCATCAGGTATGGATGGCATGCACATTTGCAGCAATCCATATCAATGCCGCGAATATTGTAATATTGTAAATAAATATTGAATATTGTAAAAACAAATTAAAAAAAATATATCAGTATCGATATAAAGTATTGTGTGATTATACTTGCGAATCGGGTATCGTGTTGATCGAGATAAACTGACATTAAAAGCTCACCAGGTTGCAAGGTCACATGCGTCAATATTCTGCGCGCAACCGAACGTCACCCCGCGTGTCTACCAACCTATAAACATTCATGTCTGCATGTCTCCACCATAAAGTTATTAAACTAGCGTAATAGAGGAACACAGTATGCGAGTGAGATTTCGAACTTTACGGAAAAACCTACTTGCGAGAAAGAGACGCAAGAGAATTGGCCGTAGGACTGTTTTCAAACTATTTACTCTCCATTACTCCTGTCAAAATATAACTCTTGGTTATTTTATTAATTTCTTTTCAATTTTACTGTATTTTATCAGACAAACAAAAGTAAACACGAGGAAGCTGTGTCCTCTATGAGACTGAATAGTTACATGTAACAATAACCCATTGAAAGAGGTAATGCTTATTTTCATAGAAGTCGATCTTAAAATTATATAAATAAGATTAATAACATGCAGTAAATACTCCATTTTATGAATAATAACTTATTTTTCATAATTATGTGTAAGATAAAAAGATATTGTGTACGTGAAATGATACTGTTTAGTGTAGGACTTGTACAAAATCTATAGATAAGTGGATAATTTTTAAATAGGTATAAATAAATGTTTTTGTTTTACCTACATTTGTCCATATTTTACCTTTTTAGATTAGGTTACAGCTTGTAACACATTGGACAGAAAGTAGATAGACTGTTATAAAGGTGCATCTTTGGCTTTTTTATAGTATTAGCACCTTAGATTGATACAATTTGGCGAATTTTATATCTGTTATTATTATGATATGACAATAAACGGCGAATGTGATTTCATATTTATTAACACATTTTACTTCTTCAAGGTTTCCTGTAAATGCAGATCAAAAAGAAAAATGGATTGGAATGTTAAACCAGATCGGTAGGATTCCTCACAAAGTTTACAGTAGACATTTTAAGGGCAAATATTTTGTTCTACGAAATCAATGACATGTTAATGAAGAATCTATACCTACAAAATTTGTTGGTAAGTTCCTTTCTGAGGGCAATGAGTTATATCGATTTACATCAAAGAATGAATTAAAACCAATAAGAATTACTAATATTGTTTTCTTTGGTACCGTTTAATCACGTTTTCTTTTATTTCAATCAGTTTACAAATAAAAAAGATATGTTAATATACAGAATCCTGTCAAATAAGGTTAAGTTTAGAAGAAGCGAAGTAAAGAGAAGTTACTAGGATTAGCATGGTGTTATTAATTTAACATGTAATAATTAATTAACAGAACGAATTGAATATAGCAAAGAAACCTGTGAAGGAATAGTCGACATTCATGTCGATAATGCATGGACTTGAATTTGACATCACTAAAAGTCACGCACATCAGTGTATTTTTCACACACATGCACATTTACGTTTTGGTGACGCGATTTTGAGATGAGTGTTCCTCTATTACGCTAGTATATTAGCTTTATGGTATCTACCAACCTATAAACATACAAGTCTGCACGTCTCCATAAATCAAAATTGTCTATGACTAATGAATAATAATAGACTGCGACGTAGTTGCATCCGAATCTTAAAAATAAACTTGTTTATGGTGCTCTATTGATTGGCATTTAATGCCTCCAAAAGCGACTGTGATATTTGTAAGCGGGAGACAAGCTGATTTTACCCAACAAAGTTAAGAAAGTTCAGTGTACTAATATGAGTATTATTGAGTGGGTGAATTTTGAAAGGAAATTACTGAATGGAATCAATAATCAAGTGAGCACCTTCCAAATGGAGATTAATAGCCAGGCAACAAATTGGCCACTACCAAATGTATTTCATGGGAATCCAATGACCCATCACCCTTCTAACTTCATAAGCAACTTTTTGTTGCCTATGTTCATGGGTAATATGAACAGAATGATGTTGATGCAACCGATGAACCAGATACTAGGGCATGGCCCAGCGCCCAACCTGCCTCCGAGCTATCTGTTCCCTCAGAACGAGGACAATAACATACTCCAGAACAACAGTTCGATGAATAGTGTCACTAGAATCTGGGAAAGTGTTAGCCAGAGTACCACACCCGAAGCATTTAAATTCCAAATTATGTCTTACAACATTTTAGCTCAATGTTACGTAGATTGACATATTTTTAAAAATTGTCGAAGAGAAAATTTCAAATGGACTTTTAGAAACAAATTGATCTGCAATGAAGTGTTGTGTTTGGACCCAGATATACTTTGTTTCCAAGAAGTGCAGGAATCGCATTTCGAAGTTTTCAACGAACACTTCGAGAAGTGTGGATATCGGGGTGTGTATAAGAAGAAGACTTGTGATAAGATCGACGGCTGTGCAGTATTCTATAAAAGATCCAAATTTAAATTGGAAACAACAACAATGGTAGAGTTTCGCTATCCCCAACTGCCTCTTCTCGCATCGAACAACATCGCGATTCTCCTGAAACTAACACCACTTTCATCGCCCAACGCACCGTTCCTAGTTGCCAACACTCATCTCATATCCAAACGCAAACAACAGGTGCTGGCTGCTCGTCTAGCACAAACGCGCATTTTATTAGCAGAAATTGAGAAGCACGCTCTCAACGCGACAAGAGACGGTTACATGCCCATAATAATAACGGGTGATTTTAATTCTACACCAGACAGTAACGTTATCAAATTTTTGAACAATGGAGATATTTGCATCCCAAAGGAAGACAGCCTAGAGGAAATAGGTCTTGAAGAATATCCACTCTCGTCCGGCACGAGCCAGAATCACGCGAACAAAACAGATCAGGATGCATTATTAAAAATGCAATGTAAGTTGGCCAAGCATCCATTTAGTCTGAAATCTGTATATGAACTGAACAAGTGCAATAATACTGTGAGAAATTTCATAGTAGATTATATATACTTTAGCCATCAAAACTTGAAGTTGCTGGAGCGTCTCAATCTACCCGCGAACAGAGCGAGAGGCCCCGATGAAGCAGTTGCTTCCGATCATTTTTCAATTGCGGCCGTCTTCGAACTGGACATACGTCATACAGAAGACAGTACATGAGGTAAGGATCAAAACATCAGAAGTAGGATTCTTAATACAAATCATGAAATATAAAAGAAACAATCTGAATTTTGAACAATTTTGCTAATTTTGCAATAAAACACAAATGGATTCTTCTAGCAAATTTCTGTTATACTGTGGTATGAAGGGTGTTGACATTGACCCTTTGAACAAGTACTTATAACCCTAACTTAGAAATAGTAAAATTAATATTCTTTATTAATCACTGCACTTTATTTTGTTTTTTTAATAGCGATAATGCGTATTATTAGATCTTAATATACATTTTTTCGCTTCATATTTTTAAACAGCTCAGCGTTACATGATATATATGTATATCCCTTATGTATCGATTGTATGTATATAATATGTATGCATTGTATATATATATATATATATTTATTTATATCTATAACAAAGTAGGGCAAGCCGCTGTTGCGTTGTAATCGCTGATATCTGTCCAAAGGCAATTTAACAACAGGGTTTTAATATCATATCAATCTTGTTAAATATAATATCATTTTCAGTAAAGGGTTTTATACTTGCGCCCTGATAGGTAACGTAATATGATAATAAAACCATGAATATGATAAAAAAGCCCAACTGAATTTCATAGCCCTCATGGCCTAACAGCTCGAGTCAAACGTAAATCGTAAACGTAAGCCGCTTCATCCATCGGTTCCGGCCGTTCGAAATTATCGATACCTAAGTCAGAGACCTCCGTGCGGCATCACAACTTTCAACATAATAAAACTGTTGTACTCGCAGCGAAAAGTACAAATCTCAATACACATGCGGTATGCTGTTACACTGAGCGAGCACGCTCACAATGACAATATAATGTGAAGTTCGTGAAATGGATAACACGGTTAACGCGTTCATTGTTAAGTTTAAAAGTAAATGTTTAAAATCAGACTATCAGCTTATATATGTATTTGTCTACGGATTACAATATATGCTAAATACCAGGTCGACAATTTACCTGTTAAATAATAGCATATTAATAATAAAATATCCCGTTATATTTATAAGCAATATGAAATATAATAAACGTTGTATTTATCATAAACAATATAATATATTGTACAGAGCATGTTAAAGATTTTAGTTTTAAAATACACAGCTCTTCAATAAGCGTGATTATTTTAAATATGTGAAAGGAAACATTGCAAATTTTTTATATTGCTAGCATTTAGCTATCTGTAAAATCGAGCCGTCCGCAAAGACTTAAAATTTTAATAATAATATTAGGATAAAAATATTGGAGCGGCGTGCAGTTTTGGATTAGAATATTTGGAGCCTATTTGATCACTTTGCTGATACTCTGATTTTGATTAATGTTGATCATTTTATATGCGCGGAATTTAGAGCGTTAACTATATTTGCGTGAGCTGATGCGATTTGCCTGCTGCTAGCTTAACGAGTTATTATGTTACGTGTAAGACCATTTCGATTTGATTTCCTTGTGGGTTTACTCAATTATGGTGAATTTCCGTCTAGTTTATGAAATATTGTCAATTAATTTTGATATATTTGATTAAATTTCAGTATACGAATGTGATATAGATATATTGACTTTGTCATTATATCAAATATTTTGTTATTTGTTTTATGAATGGTAATTTTTCGAACATTCATATAAGTTATTATATTAATATCCAGTATAGGACAAATGAAAACTATGAAATGTATACATCGGACAGTCTTTAGCAGCGGGGAAAAGTAATTTTACAATAATGGAATAATTCTGGCAGTTCTATGCAACATATTTAGTATTTATTATAGAATGTTGAAAATTAGTATTACAGTTTCATTGTTGCCAGTACATTATTAAATAGTTTTAAACACTATTAAATAGTTTTAAATTTGAATATATTTTTTTTATGGTCATTGTATTATTTAGGTCAATGTACTTTTTTAAATTATTTATTAAAACTATTGTTTGATAAAAAAAATATCGATGTACCTTTCAGAGTTTAGATTTAGAAGTACTTGTAGGTCATGTTACAATAACTAGAGAGTAGGTACTGCCTAAATGTTCACAGAGTTACTTTGACTACTTTTTTTTGATAATTTATATTTTTTGACAATTTTAAATTACAAGAGGTATTATTAAGCAAATTGTATTTCACTAACATATAAAAGAAAACTAAAGAATTTTTGCTTTAACATTCAACGCACATATTAAAAATAAACCTTGGAAATCACACAAAATTCTAAGCTCAAAACGAATGAGTTTTGAGTCAATTTGTTATTGTATTGTGCGGTGAATTTTTTTTCGATTATACCATACATCTATTAACGTAAACAAGTAATGTTTTATGTAATTTTATGTATTTTTAACAATTAAATTAATAAAAAAATTTCAACTTTCTGCACTCCCCTATATAAGTTGTAAAAAATATACTAAATGTCAAGATTTCACTGCACATATTCATATATTTTCATAAATTTAACATACTTACCTATATAGGATGAGTTCACAATGAAACATTGTGACAGCCTGTGCCAGTAATCGTTACCAAACATTTAGTCAAAATTGGCACACACCCCTTGAACACTAACACACTTAACAATTATATTATTATAAAACTGTAAATAACTTGCTAATCTGTACTATAATAAAAAAAAAAAACACCTTGGAAAACAATGTATGATTTTTGCTGGGAACAAGAAATTTTTTTCACATGGTCGGACATAGAAAAATAATGACTATTATTTGAATAGATTCGGTAGTACTTGTGATTGGACCCTTGGATTAAAATCTAATGCCACTAAGTATATTTTAAATTAACTTTAAAATGATAAGGAACTCAGTGAAGATCTTCATTGCAATGCTGTATACATATAGAATAGTTAATTATAATTAACTTATATACATTAATCTAAATTAAGCTAAATATAATGTAATGTTAATTTATGTTTCCAAATGTAAATGTCGTCAAATAGATGTTCAGATAACTACATTATCATTAAAATATTTGCTATATAATAATTTGCTGCATGTATCGAGTACGGTGTTACCATTAATGTAATAGAATGGAATTATTGAAATAACAGTATGTAATAATTAATATAATACTTACTGAAAAACATTGTTTTATTTATGTTTGTGCTGGTATTATTGATGTTGTTGTTGGTTAAAATGTTATACAATCAATAATTATAATTAATTTTATTTATAATATTTTAAGCATGATTGTTTGTGTCATGGTTACAGTGTCATGAATAAAATTAACATTGATTGACTGTCTTGTGACTGATTTTGAATGAATAATTAAAAAGAAAATATCATCATTAACTGCTAAGACTTAACAGAATGCATGGTGATGAATTATAACATGTTTACAATTTTCCATTGTAGCATTAAAGAATCAGTCATAAAGCGGGCCCCCCTTTTCCTCCTTGGCCAAGCGTTGTTGATGCTTATGGTGATTTATTTGTGCATGGCCACCTGCGATCACCAGGTCTACTAGAACAGTTGTTTGCTAGCTCGTATACAATTTTTATACATAATCATAATTCAGAAAATAGTTGCTTGCAAAAGTATAATTCTCATTTGAAAATGTATCGTAGCGACATCTGTTATATGACTATTAAATTACAAATATCTTGTAATGAACATAAGTTGATGATCTTAGTAGAACTAATTCAAAGCTCTGAATTTCTATATTGTCAATGGTTCCTGATTTATGTGCAAAATTTAAAATAATTAGGTTGTGTTAGTGTTTGAGACTGATATTCACAATATTCAGTTACATTTGTACGAGGTCATTCACTGGAAGTTGTAAATTGGAAATAACGTAATGAGGCAGAGGAAACATCCAATAACATCCCTAATTGATTACATTGCAGTAAGTTACTGTTGAAATTGTGTATAAGACGAAGTCGCGTTGCTTTGCCAAATCAATGAATCAAATACTAGAAAGTTCTATGGTTTATTTTTTGATAGGCCTTGGGTACCAGATTTAACAGGTGTAATGTGTCTGTAATATATTTTATTTGTGAAGTAAAAATTCAAAAACAGAATCAAATAATAATATAATAAGTTTTATATTTTTTAATTCTATTCATACTTCAGGCAAATAAAAAACTGTTTTTTTTTTACTTTTTATTAAATATCTACAATTAATATAAATATTATTACAGTACTAATATACATTTATAGCTTGCTAAATAATCCTACATAGGATATTTTTTCCTCATGCAAAACTATAATTAATGAATTAATATTTGAAAAACACTGTATTAACATAAAGTGTCATCCACTACAAGTTTCAAAAATGTATCTGAGCTTGAGTGGATGAATAAAAAGTTTATTATTAACGATTGAAAATTTCCACAAAATGTATAAATATAGGGAGAGTGTAACCTCATAATAAGAATTTAAAAATATAATTAAAGATAACTCAGAGTGTATTTATAAAACTACATGAAATAGTCCTCTAACACTAATAAATGTGATATTTGCGCCATTTCAATGTTTTAGTGATTGTATTATGGATTAGTGAAATGAAATGAAATGAAATAATATTTTATTCGAAGTTGGTTTTTACAAACACTTTTCGAACGTCAAACTACGCCATCGCTTCAACAAATCCCTACTATGAGTGGTCTCGGAAGAAGAAGCGGCAAGAAACTCCCGAGGGTTTTTTTTTCCTACTCACAGTTACAAAACGCACTTAAACTGGCTTAATATTAAACTCATGTCCAAGCAGTCTTATCCTGAAAGTAATCAGCAAGTTTGTAATAACCTTTCCGCATAAGAACGCCTTTGACATGAGCTTTAAATTTACAATATGGCATTTCTGTTAATTTTAATGGAATTTTATTATAAATATTTACACATCTACCCATGAAAGAGCCACCAGTTTTGCTTAGTCTGAAATTTGGAACAATCAATTTAGCCTTACTCCTAGTATAAATACTGTGAACATTACTCTTCCTAAGAAAACTATCAGAGTATTATTTAACGTACTTAATATTATCTATAAATTTTGTGATGATACAGTTAATATATCAATTTCTTTAAAGTGATCTCTAAGGGAATCCCTAGGCCTGAGGTTGTAAATGGCGTGTACTGCTCTTTTCTGTAATATAAAAATCAACTTAATATCTGCAGCTGAGCCCCACAACAGACCATAAGACATTACTTAGTTACTTAGAACATATTTTATAATAATAGTCGTACAAAACCAGTCAACATTTCTTTCAAAATTTACAAAAATATAAATTATTATCTATATTACACAGATGCATAAACAAAAAATAAGTTTGGCTGTCTATACTGATACTAAAACTGACATCCATTAAAATTATATATGTCGTAAAAATTAAGACAAACAACCCGAAAAGCACGAGATCAACTTTTGCACCAACGTGATATTTTGTAACTACACAAAGTAAATTTACAAATTGTTGTGTGACTTATTGTATCTGCGGAATTTCCGCATGGCGAAACAATCTCACAATCAATTACATTTATTTATGTTGAGGAAATCTTATCTCTAAACAAGTGCAGAGGAGCCAACATCTCGGTTAGGGTATATTTTGTATTGTGCGCAGATATTACATTATCTAATTCCTCCATCCCCTTGGTATTATCGATCGTTATCATCGCCGCAAACAACTCTCTTTTGATAACAAATCCAAAAACATTTAGGTATTTTGTAAATTTTCTCAGGCACGCAATTTGTTGCTTCTAATACCGTTTCGAAAAGGTGATTTAATATTGAGGAAAAGAAACGGTCAAAGAAACCCCTTAGCACAGCTTTTTAATCAACATATAGACAATCATGTTACGAAGCTTCTCGAAAGGATGGCTGACAAGAGGAGGGCGGCAATCTTACGAAGTTTGTGGAAGGGTAGCCGACCCTGCAGTGGAAACAATGGAGGCAATAAAAAAAACCCAGGTAGTAATAAAAACTACCTGGGATACTTCAAGCCACTCTCGCCCTTATTTCTCAAGCAAAAGGGGCGAATATGGCAGGCATGGGCAAATTGTGTGGGCGTCTACCTGACCCGCTATTGTTATGTCGATTTCCGGGTATTGTTATCGACTTTCCATGAAAGGCGTAGGAAAGTCTGAAAGTCCCGGAAATCGATATAAATAGCGGGCAGAGTCGCCCACAGAGCATTCGGTTCCCGAATGCGAAAGCGAACAGTTCTATCCCCACGAAGCGAACACCTGCGACCTACGAGTGCAACTGCGATTGTGAAGTGTGTGTAAAGTGATAATAAACTCTCTGCGGAACTATTGTCGCATTTCACAAACCTGTGGATCCTGACACGTAACAATAACATATGAGAATTACAAAGTAAGTGTTAACCTGCGCGGAACTGGTTTCGACGCTATTACTACACGGCGTCCTTGTCGTTAATATATTAATGTATACCATAATACTAAATACATGTATACCATACCATACCATACCATAATATACATAAATTGTGTTTTAACGCGTCGCTTAAAACTTCCAATAGGTAACTCACGCATCAACTTTGGAACCTTATTGTAAGAACTCACTCCAAGCCCCATAAAAGAACGCTGAACCTTTTAAAGGTGATATGAAGACAACCAAATTTTGCCTATTCTTGTTTAACACCATTATGAGTACTATTGTTCTGCTTTTCAATGTATTGGAAAAATAAAATAAAGAAATGTTAGAAAACACTTTTTTATTTATATAATATTTTTAACAATCTGTATATCACTAAGTAGTGTGATATATGATGCACGCCAATAGACGTACGCAATTATTTTTTTATTTTATAGATAACCCTCTGTAGATAAACCAGTATTATCTGTGTACAGACAGACATATTTTATAAATTTTATACTTTATTAGCAATACGTCTTCGCATCGCCTTTATCGCATTGCGAATTTTTTTTAATATTATATATTAAAAATTGTTTTTAATATTATATATTTTATATATTACATTACTATAAATAAATTACCTTATTAATGCTAAAAAAAAAACAAATATAGCTATGTATATCTATACTACCATATGAATTTGTAACTGCCTCTTAGTCTGTCCATTAAATTTTTTGTCAAACTTCATGGTAAATATTCGTTTTATGACTCTCTGACAGGCAAAAAACATACTATTTGAGAATTATGAAGTATGTATAATTCATTGTTCGCCCCAAACGTCGGAGGGGGTCGTTAGTGTGTGTGTGCGTGATCTTGTGTGTATGCTGAGTGTTAGTGTGTGTGTAAGTGCACGCGCGCCCCAGTGTGTTTGTGTATCAATTCCATTGTAACAATTTGAGTGGTCAATGGTCATGCACATGTTAATTATATTTACAAGTTTCTATTTGGATAATACTTCAATGAATTGCAACTAGTGTTAATCTACTGTAGTATTTAGGTACTTACATGTTTTCATATGTAATATTTAGGTTGTCGCACACTTTGCAACTTTTGTAATATTGTTTTGGTAAACTTCTTTTATGGTTTCCTGTATAAAGCTCACATCAGGACTCTTCTTAACCACCTCACTCATAAAATCTGTGCCCATTCTAACTCCTTCACTGTGCAAGTAGTCAGAATCTGGAGCTCACAACCACCAATCCCACATTTACATTCAAGGAAGCAGTCAAAAACACTATCTTTCCTGATATGTGTAATATTTATAGATATTTATTTGTCTGATTAGTATGATATGTACATTTTACTGTAGGGTATTGTGTTTATGTACTATATGTATGAATTAGTATGTTTTGGTTTTTTCATTTTATTATATAGGTATACGAATGTGTATGCACTAAGATTTACTTGTTTGTCTTAACATTTTCTTTTGTTGAGCAGTAGCTCATGTTCCAGTAGGAAGAGATTTCTAATGAAATAAAAAGTACCCTTACCTTTTGTAATATTGCCTGTTATATTTCTGTATGTGTGGTAAAAGTTAAATAAATAAAATAGACTTTCATTTTTGATACATTTTTTTTATTTTAACTTCTCAATAATTGTGCTAATCGAGGCAATATTTCACATTGCGTGTATATATACTTTACTTTAAACGTGAATTGATGGCAAAAGAGTTACAAAACCTGGGTTGTTACTGAAATTTTTTACTGTGCTTAAATATATCCATTACTGCGCAGCCACAACATTAGCCTTCATTACTTATTTATATAGGAGATCTCTCTTTGCTAAAATACTATAATTTTGTTTTATCAATATATCATGTTGCAACAAATCTATACCTATAATAAATTTTTCACTCATCGCTTTCTGTACATGAAGAATATATGACAAAAGTATTATATGGGATCTTATTAACGCAATAGAACCATAAACAATAATTGTTAGAATTTTTGTCTGTTTGTTTGTGGATTTGTGCACATTAATCTCAGAAATGGCTAAACCAGTTTCATTTAGGTTTTCGCTAATATGGTGCAGCAAGCATCAGTTATATTTAAAGCTTGTTTAATTTACGTCCATCCTTACACTATAAAGTTATAAATATAATTCATAGAATGGGAAAAACCCAGTCTAAAAACAATGCAGGTGCTTTCTTTAAGCCCAATGCATAGTGTTTTTGGAGTGAAGTGAAGGCAGTTTATTAGTATTTTACAAAAACTACAATGATTTATATTAAAATATATTCAAGTTCCCTTAATGTAGTTATTGTAATAATGTTGTAACGTATTTTACGTTACATGCGTGTCCTATCGTAATATAAATCATATTGCAAACCTTTTTGCAGAAAATTATTTCATACTTAGTTTGTTTACATTCTTAACCTCACTTATTAGCTTACAATTTTAAACTTTAAATTAACCTTTATCATTTTTGACAAGGCTGTCAGGCTGTCGGTGTCGATATTTCGTTGTCACTGTCAACTTACTAGACAAGCTGTCACTTGACGTTTGGCACTATTAATTTCGGAATCAAATTTGAGATGGCACTTATGCGCGTTGTTTCTTGGCAGTTATATGCAATTTAGTTATTCTACTCTATGATCTATGTTTTTTGATTTGTTTGGCTGAATGGCTTGATGCCGAGGAAAAAATATTTTCTTAAATTTTTTGGAGACGTCGTCGTTGCCGATTTTTTAATCACTTTCCGGCCGATCTTCGAAAGTCACAGTCATTCGCAATGTAAATTTTCTATTTTTTTCTATTTTAATTTAATTCAAAAATAATGTAACTAGCCTTTGATTTGGAAGCTGTAATGCTTGCTGTTGCATTTAATTTTTCAATTTTGTTGTGGATTCGCCATATAATGAACGATTAACTTTGCCTCATGGTAAGTTCGTAAAAATATTTCGTCTCGAATATAATTTCCGGTTCGAATTTATATTTCATATAGGATTTATATTCTTACAGGATTCCAATTGACTATCTTTTGTTCTAATTAATGGATATTTTGTGAAAAACACCGGATTTCCCGGGTAAGTTGCATTGGCAAATTTCGTAATTTGAATTTTGACATTAGGTGATAACACGGATTCAAAATTAACGTTGTTTTCTCTTTTGTCCACAGTGTTTTCTTTTTTTTATTTTAAAATTTTTTCAATTTTGAATAAACTTTCAAAATTTTCTATTTTCGATAAAATTACTTTTCAAACACTACAATGGATCATGTCGACGCCATTATGCTGAGTTACTGCTACCTACCTTCTTTTTGAAACAACGGATTGCCGGTACCTACAACGTGCGCTAGGACACCGCACCCGCCTTTTACTTTCATAATTTTGGTTTAAAATCTCATAATTTTTGGATTGCTACGTTCTGGTATGTAATGTATGTTATTTCCTTACAAACTGAAGAACTGGGCATTCAAGTTAATTAAACGTTTACGATTTAATTTAAGACTAGGTTATTTAATTCTAGTTAATCTAAGTCTGTTACTGTTATCAAATATTTTTTATTGGAATTTCTTCCAATAGTAATTTTACATAGGATGGATTAGGCCATCCAGGCGCCCGAAATCTACTTGTTTTAACCTTTGTTGTTGACAATAATTTGTCATAATTTAAAATTATTAAAATAGTTATTAATTTTTGGCTTTACTTATAAATTAATTTAAAATTAATCAAAATGTTTGGCAAATAAATTGTATATCACAGACATAAATTATTATGTATTGTTTTTAGTTACGAATAAATATTTGTTATTAAAATTTCATGCGGTTTACTTTTTCCAAGCGAACCCCATTGTAATATAAATAAATTTTTTAGTCCAATGCTCTGCTCCGGTGCAACTTTTTGTGTATGGCAACCCCATATACTATACTTTTTTACTTAAATATACATAAAGATTATAAATAATATTTTTTATTTTTATTTATATTACAATGTAATAGTATTTTATTACTATCTATTTTTTTTTGTTTACTGAAGAAACTCTGTCTTGAGAGTAGTAGTTTATTTTATTTCACTATTACAGCCCATAAATTATCCTGACTGGCAATAAGTTTTCTTTGATAATAAAAGGTCATACACTACGCTAATTAACTGTGAATTGGCAAAAGTCACATATTATCTTCTAGAACATGAGTAGTAGAAGGAAATTAAATATTATACATAGGTGTACATGTGTGTGTAAATGAATTTAAATTATGGTGAGCTGTCAATATGTAGGTTTCCTCTCAATTTGAGTGACAATTTTCTAAAACTAAAGGTTTAAGAAGTATTCGATCTAAGTGTAGACAGGCAACACAGAGGTGCTGGATACGAATATTCGAACTTATACTTGATTTCTTGCATTCATTTAAGTATTTAACTAAATTGGTAGCTATATAAGCAGGTTTAATTAAGATGCGCAAATAGCGCCCCCTTTCCCTAAAGGGGGTCGCATCAGATGTCGGCTTCAAGGCCTCCAGGCCAAAGCCAGTCTCGGGTGGTGTTTAGTGGGTAAGCCCCTAGGTTTCACGGGAGTCCCACATAACCAGCGCAGCCGGCTGCGCTGGTATGCATAAAGCATTCACCACCCCCCTCCCCCGCTTCCCGGAGGGTAGCCCTTTATCCAATTGTCTGATCGCAAAAAAAAAAAAAAAAAGATTCGCAAATTTGGCGCCATCGTTAGATGCCATCTCCACCTTCCAACCCTATGGTGTATTTACATCAAAACATGTTTAAGTAGGCATATTATTTAAAGATTTCACGGTCCTGGATGCCATGCAATTAGGCTTAAATTATAATTACTAAATAGTAGTAATATGAGTGCATATATCTTGCTGTATTTTTTCTAGCTACTCTGTACTCGTCATATTGCCGTATACAACTAATAAAATAGCGTCTGCTATGTGTATTTTAATGTAGAACCATACCGTATCTGTGCCCCTGTACGTCTTTTTTTCTGCATCTGATAAAATGCTCTGTGCATCCAATAACTCGGAATATCCAAAACAATGATCGTATATCTTGCATTCCACTTAGGTGTCCAATAAATTTGATAGGATACGAAGGTGGATATCACTGTGATAAGACAAATGGTTTATAAGCAAAGTAGGACAATTTGAATATTTAATAAAAACCAACGTTTTACACATAATAAATATTACATAGAAGTATGAAAAGCAGACACGGAAGAGAAAGTGTTCTATTTTTGAATAACTATTACTAACTTTTAAGAATTTTATTGTATGTGAGCTTTCAGCATTTTTTTTTCTTTATCAATGACAATTTATATACCTTCTGCAGGAACATGTGATAGGTACAATTAGTAAGATACACAAATGCACCATACGAGAACAAATTTATCAAATTTGAAAATTTTCAAGAAAAGTACTCGCAAATATACAAGGAAAACTGCCAAGCAAATATACTATTTATTTGGGTTACATACCTCATCTGTCTCATGAATAAATCACCTGTAATTGCGAATCACTTATTAAAATCCCGCATATAGCACCACCAACACACCATAATCCGATTTTCACCAAACACTACATGTACACCGACATTTTGTGAACACGCAATTCCTAGAATCCGTCGTTTTGTTTTTGTTGCGAATAATAAAATTCGTAAAACTGTCCAATGACATCACATGCGCACGAGTCGACGGGATGTTTCAAACTAAGCAAAGCAATATGGCTGCCTGTTGTCTTTGACGCACAAAGATTATAAAATTTGCTCAACATTTATAATGTTATTTATAATTTACTATCAGACATCTGTATACATATTTAATTCATTTGAATTATAATAAAGCAACCATTGTGTGAAACAGAATTTAAATCAATCTCATTTTTGTTTCGACTTTAAACAATACATGGCAATAAAGTAGTAATAATAGACTCTCATATTGACCTAAAATGGACCTGGAAGGTAAGCACTCGATCTCCATCATAGAATAATGAATTGTAAAAAAGCTATACTACTATATAAATCTGTAGTGTCTCAGTCCGTGCATTGCATTTTTTGTCAAATTTCATGATAAATATTCGTTTTGTGACTCACTGACATAAATTTAACCATTTCGTTTTTTTTTGTCTGTCTATCTTTCTGTCCGTATGTCCAGTTATAACTCAAGAACGACTTTATTTAATAACTGGCTGTGTCCGCGACTTCGCCCGCGTGGAATTTAATAAAAAAGTTATTTAGTAGAAATAAAAGTAGCCTATGTTACTCCGTATTACATCAGCTACTTGCCAGTGAAAGTCCCTTCAAAATCGGTCCAGCCGTTTCAGAGATTAGCCGGAACAAACAGAAAGACAGACAGACAAAAATTGTGAAAAATGTTATTTTGGTATATGTACCATATACACATTCATATGCATGTAGTAAAAAGCGGTTATTTTAATATTACAAACAGACACTCCAATTTTATTTATTAGTATAGATGAAAATTGGTGTGTAATGAGAACACGTGATACGTATAATCTGCGCGATTATAGGCCATTGCAATAAATTAATAAACCTAATGATGTTTAAACAATCGAAAAAACAAAATTTTGTATAATTAATAGCTGACCCGGCAAACGTCATTTTGCCATATAAATTATTAATTATACACACACTGGCAGAAATAGCGGAACATAAAAAAGGGTCATTGTCAAATAGTTAATTTTATTTTTAAACAAATAATAATTAAACACGAAACATGAATTAAATTGACATGTTTTCACATTAATTTGCAACACCATACATAAAGTTTAATGAAAAAAAAAAACAAATTAAAGAAAATGCATTTTTCTTCGATATCGTAATGACAGAGAACCATTTGAAAATTTAAAATTTTCTGTCGGTTCACAATTAATTAAATGCATGTTTAATAACGAGTGTTTTCCTCCCGTGCTCTGACCAAGGTTTCCATCCGTCTGGGCATGCTGCGGATGATGCTGTCGATGATTTCTTGGGGCAACCTCTGCCATTCTTCAAGTAATGCGTTTCGCAACTCGGCCAGATTGTTGGGAGGTGACATTCTTGATTTGACACTCCTCTTTAGCAAGTCCCAAACATGTTCGATTGGATTCATATCCGGGGACCGTGCTGGCCACTCCATCACCGTTACACCAACATGGCTTAGGTATGCCTGTACTATGCGAGCACTGTGAGCCCGAGCATTATCCTGCATTAAAATAAATTCGTTGCCAATAAAGGGGGCAAATGGCACAACATGTTCTTCTAAAATCTCCCTGATATACCGATCAGAAGTCAGATTCCCGCCATCAACCACCACCAACTCTGTGTGAGCTCCTAAACATATCCCTCCCCAGACCATAATTGAGCTGCTGCCATATGCCACTGAATTTTCAAAATTCGACTGGATATAACGCTCTCCTTTGCGTCTCCATACTCGCTGCCTTCCATCAATTTGATTTAACAGAATTCTGCATTCATCAGTAAAGAGAACCTGTCCCCACTCGTCGAAGTTCCTATGACGATGTTCACGAGCAAAGTATAGTCGGTTTGTGCGGTGGTGTCTCTCAAGTTTTGGTGCTTTGGTGGGCACAAATGAGCCTATACCGACTTCTTCGAATCTTCTGCGAACTGTCCGCTCACTCACTCTTACTCCTCGAACCTTCTCCAATACATTTCGGGCCTGCACCGCCGTCAGTTTCGTGTTCCGACGAACTTGAAGTTGTAGAACCATGTTGGTGTAACGGTGATGGAGTGGCCAGCACGGTCCCCGGATATGAATCCAATCGAACATGTTTGGGACTTGCTAAAGAGGAGTGTCAAATCAAGAATGTCACCTCCCAACAATCTGGCCGAGTTGCGAAACGCATTACTTGAAGAATGGCAGAGGTTGCCCCAAGAAATCATCGACAGCATCATCCGCAGCATGCCCAGACGGATGGAAACCTTGGTCAGAGCACGGGGGGAAAACACTCGTTATTAAACATGCATTTAATTAATTGTGAACCGACAGAAAATTTTAAATTTTCAAATGGTTCTCTGTCATTACGATATCGAATAAAAATGCATTTTCTTTAATTTGTATTTTTTTTCATTAAACTTTATGTATGGTGTTGCAAATTAATGTGAAAACATGTCAATTTAATTCATGTTTCTTGTTTAATTATTATTTGCTTAAAAATAAAATTAACTATTTGATAATATTCCTTTTTTTTATGTTCCGCTAATTCTGCCGGTGTGTTTATATATCACTAATTATAATAATTTTACTAAAGAACAATATCAATCCCGTAACACAATAGAAAATTATTGAATTACTAATATCGTTATTAAAAAATAGGAGTTGATGGTAGAAGGGTGAAAATTTAGGGTTGTATGTATTTTTTGATGCCACATCATAAAAAATAAAAAATAAAAAACGTTGTCCAAAAAATAAAATAAATAAATTTGGGGTGGACCACCCTTATCATTTAGGGGTATAAAAAATAGATAACCTATTCTCAGACCTACTGAATATACATATAAAAATTTCACACACACACAGAGTTTTAGTTACTATACTCCTCCGAAATGGCTTGACCGATTTTGATGAAATTTTATTTATTTATTTAACCCCAAATTATATTTTATTTTTTCGACAACTTTTTTAACATTTTTTATCAACCAGAACGAAGTCGGAGGGTGCCGCTAGTAAGAAATAAAAAATAACGATCTCACACCCCCGCACGAAAGGGCCCCGGCGACAGTCAAAGTCAAAAGATTGGACTCAAACACGTATGGTTTGGTTTGACCCAAACCATTTTGATCGTTTACAAAGGTAGTTTGAACGGTTTGTCAAACATTTACGGGTTGGAAGCACGTTTGATAAAATTTCATATTTTTGTTGTGTTTGACGCGCCGTTTGATCGTGTTCCGACGCGTTTGAACAAACTCGGCTTAGTTTTGAGTTGGATTTAGTAGCGTGTGCTCGTGTGTGACGAAAATGTCGGACGAAGATATTGAAATTGAAAGCATGGCGTCGTCTGAACGTCATTCTTACCGTGAATTTATTTCCTTGCTATTATCACTATATCAAGAAGCACCTGAATATTGGAAGGTGAAATCAAAACTTTACTTACTACAGCGTACCGAACCAAATTGCGCAGTGCCGTTTGACAAACCGATCAAACCGAACTCAAACGGTTTCATCAAACACGTAAGGTTTGAATCTAACCGTTTGACCATCTCCGGGGCCCTTAAGATTCCCTGTGTTGCGAGTGGCATGAGCGCACACAAATATGATATCACAAACACCTATGATCAGAGAACAAACATTTATCTGTTACAATATAATGTCTGCAGAGGCCGGGAATTCAACGCAGGACCCCTCGCTCCTCGGGTCGTTGAATTGAATGTATATATATGTGCAGACACGTGTGCGTGGTTGGTGATTATACAATAATGTACATGTATCAGATATTAAAAGTCAGTTTTGGGAGACATCACCTTATTGCGAGTGTTAATTGCGTTATAACGGATATACGCGCGAAGCCTTTTGGAGAAGTCTGCCTGCGAGGGTTGAACGCAGAGACGGGCGCGTCTCGGATTACATAGTATCAATGTGGCTACATATAGTCCAACCAAGGCGAGAAATATACCATATACTTAGTAGTATAAGCGTGGTTATCAGGTGTAAAATAGCCTGTGCTTGAAAATAAGGACCGTTCAATAATCCTGCATCATGGCATAAGCGTAGCGTCTTTTGATTTTCTTTATGCGATTTTCTTTTTGCACCTGGAATTCCATTACACCTTCATATTTCACTAATACGTCTTGGGTTTCAGTGTTCTATAAATTAGAAAAATATTTACATAAATAACTTTAAAATCACCCGAAACAGGATTTACAAAATCTCCACATCTTAAATGAAACCGACTTGTAGAGCTAGTCTGGAAATGTCGCCTTAAAATTTGTCACACGTATGTATTCTATATTTAGTTCAAAACAGCAGTCATGCCAAATTGTATTACGAACCAAAAAACAAGGTTTGATTTAAATGCTTGAGTAATTAAATAATAACTAATGACTTTAATAATATTATCAAGAGAGAGTGCGAATTTTGTGAGTTTGTACTGTAATACGGAAGGTAATTTCCGGCACCGAGAATTGAAATTAATTTAAAAAAGGTTTTGTTTTACCATTCGAAAATTTACGATTTGCATGATACATTATCCTGGATGCGCATATACTGTATAATTATTATGTTTAATTAGCATTCTACCCAAATAAACACGGAGCGCGCCGCTAGTTTAAATAAAATAAGAAATTTAAAAACTGTCTTGTAAGCTGGTTGGTCGTAACCGTCGTAAATATTGCGTCGCGGTTAGTATCGTATCGTGTAAAGGGCTGCAAGGTGTTGCTATTAGCAAATTGCGGCACAAAATAGTGTTGACCTTGTCGAAAATTTTTAATCGAATAAATAAAGCAGTGAAGCAAATGCCGAGATATAGATTAATTTAAAATAAAACCGAAAAAAATGAAGTTATACAGCTATGTATATATCGCAAAATCGTACAGTTTTAATACCAAGACGCTGAATTCTTGCAGATTAAATTACCGACAAATCTAATACTTGTAAGCCAAGCGTGCAAGATGTTGCAACTAACATATAAAACACATTACACTTAAATACCGTACCTCATTTCGTATGCAGAACATGTTTAGCCTACGCCCGTACTAGATAGCCTTGTCGTTTGACAAGTGCTTGGGTATTTACCATTTACATTGGAATATTCTCAAAAGGCAGTAAATACTCTCTATAGGTAGGTCCTAGGACATGGACATGGACTATGGATAGTGTAAATTTGTTGTATCTTTAACCGAGTAAAAAAATTGAGGTTCTCGATTTGTTTTTTTTTAATTTATGTTTGATTGAAAAGATATAGTTTCTGTTTGAACTCAATTGAATTTTAAGAAAAGTGTCAATAATAAAACTGATGCCGAATTTGTACATGTAATAGTTTTTATTTTATTTTAATACTATTTATTATACACTTTGTTATCCATATAGAGGGTAACAATTTTGGCTTGAGAGCCAGTACTTTCTTTCTTTCTTTCTCATTTCCTGGCCGACAACGCAACAGTGATACCTTTGACCTTGTCGATGTCCATGGGCGACGGTGACCACTTACCATCAGGTGGCTCGTCTGCTCGTCGGTCAGCTATTAACATAAAAAAAAACATTTTTATTGAAATTTTCGTCTGTCTGTCTGTGCACGTATCACAATAAAACAAATCAACAAATTTAAATAATTCTTCGCCTATTTCTTACTTATGTTATGGATCATAACATACGATATAGTCCAGCTTGAGAAATATTTTTATTCCCGAATAATTTTCCCAAAACATGTGAGGACGGTTTACCAGTGTTATCATATACTTATATTTAGCGTTTACTTAATCGCCAGTATTCCCAGATCATTCTATGAGAATTACATCTATGCGTGATAATTGTCAATGTTTCCGCATTTTCATATCGCTAAGAAAAGCTTTGACTAAACCAGCGACCACCACTCTCATTCACCGGCACTCTGTTAATAACATGTCTGTGATCTCAGAAGCATTAGTTGCGAGGCAGATGCAGTCCAGAGGGGAGGGGGTTGGTAGGGGTCATGGCCACCTCTCAAAAATCTTGCACGGCTATTTAACTAATCCTTATCCATAATATCGTTAAATATGAAATATATAT
>PDGT01000155.1:0-32360 GCA_003671415.1 Megathymus violae | reverse complement strand
TCAGAATATTCAGAACTTTAGTTTCAAATGCACAAGCTGCTTCTGAAGGTAAAGTTGGAATAACATTTTCTTGACGATCTACAAACAAATTACTTCATGGTAGAAAATGCAGTAAAGCCAGTTTAAAAGTAATAAACAAAGTTGTTAATTGCATTGCCATCTGTAAATCAACCTGCTAACTAATTTACCAAGTGAGTTCGGCCTACGCAGGAAATAAAAGTACTAGCTATTTTTCCTAGATGGCTCTTAAATTTATTCACATACATTAAAGCCTAATCGATTATTAAAGTATGGAGAGTGTGTATTTTGTGATTTTGTGGGTTGTCCTATATAAGTTAACTATTTGATAAATTATTTTACCATTTGAAATGAACATTATTACGGAAGGACATAAGCTTATTATGTTTGTTTTATACTATTTAGAGATTAGTATTCATGAAACCTACGTAATATTGTAAATAAACGGTTTACGTAGTAATTGATTATTAATATTAATAATTAATATTATTAATAATTGTTATTATGAATAATTAAGGTGGGTTTGTTGTCAAGCATTAACTAATTCTATGTAAAAAATAATAATTTGGTGATACTAGTAGCGACATCTATTGAACAATTGTGTAAACTGATTTCTGCATCTCAATACGCAATTAGGTATAACGTTGTTTCTTTACTCAAGTGCTAATACAAGCAATTGTTTAAAACATTTGCATGTATAAATATGATATTCAAATACAAAACATCAAATAATAGCCAAGTGGAACTCGAGCACCGCACAGTGAAGAGTTCCGTATACGAGTCAGTTGTTAAAATGCTTTTTAGGCTTGTTCCACTGCGGAAGGGTGTATCTTACAAACTATTAATATAAAAAGAAAAGAAATTATATCATTTCATCAGTCATTACATCTGTTTTGAATAAAAAGTAATATACTTATACTTGATAGTATCAGGCGTGACTTTGAGGAAATACATTGTTATTAAATTATTAGGCATTACATTTTGTTATTAAATTAATATAGTATTATTAACTTAGTATTATAGTACCGTAAAGTTGATGATGCTCTGTTTTGGAGCGAAACACGTGTTGGTGACGGTATGTGTGTTGGTATATACTTTTGTTTATCATAAATACATGTTTTCCTTCCTGGGAGTGAGGGAAGTTCTATGCATGTATAGAAGTTTATACCATCATACATTGTGCTTGCGGATTGTTGCAAAGTAAATTAATACTAATTTAATACTTATACTTACTTTATAATTTTTTTGTTGACTTTTGGATTACATTGTTAAATCTGGTAAAGCGCGAGTCAGTGTTCGACGAGTGCAACGCAAACAGACCGTGAATTTGTAAATCGATGTCACGTACCAACTTGAAGGTTTTTCCTAAATACGATATACGGTTTAGTCATACGATGCGTAAATTCATAGTTACTACATATCTATGGCTAGAGATCCTAAAAAATAACCATATTTATGTAGAACTAGCAAACAGTCCTCGCTTCACAGCAGAAAAACTACGCCTTACACTAAGAAATAGCATTCACACTGTTTTACGACTGGGTTTTTCTCGTTCTGTGAATTTGAAATACATATATTAATTTATAACTTTTTTATTTATTTATGGAATGAAATGAAACAAACTAAGTCTTAAGTGACGCTTACTGCAAATACATTAGTGGAAACCAAAACGAAATCGGTTGTACCGTTCCTGAGTTAGCGGGAACAAACGCACAGACAAACACACAAAAATTCTAACAACTATTGTTTTGTGTTCTATTGCGTTAATAAAATCCTCTAATAATAGTTTTTTTCTTATATCCTTCAGTTACAGAAAGCGCAGCCGTCTGTACTGCGTTAGGTGTCTACCCACTAAACACCACCTGAGGTTGGCTTCGGCCTTCGGCCTGTAATCGGATGCGACTCTCTTAGGGAAGTGGGGCGCTAGCGGTGCTCCTTAGGGAACATCCGCTCAGAAGACAACATTGAAGGTGTCGTCATAAGGATGAACAACAATATGTTGCCCCGCGGACAGCCCTGTCCGTTATATATAATCGCTTGTTGGGCCTTCCAGAATTTTCTACGTCTTTCGCGTCAAGTCAATATAATACCCGGATATCGAGAGAGCAAGCAGCAAGGTAAAGACGACCGTGTACGCCATATTCGCCCTTTTGTTTGGCGAGAGTCGCCTGATGTACTCAAGATGGATTTTATTTTATATGACTGCTTCGAGAGCTTTCGCGAAACTCTGTTTTGTGGGCGAACAACTGATCGAATCATAATTTTATCCCTTACTCAACCTTAACGGGTCAAAAATCCTTTGGAAGTAGATTTCTACTCAGTAACAGATAACTTTTGTCACAATTTGCATTTCGGCAAATCGTTAATGAATCAGTCAAGGAAGACACAGACTTTTATATAATATTCAAACTATAATAAAATTCGACTCGCATCACGAAACATGCTTCTATTAACACGCCGTTGTAAAGCTAACAGAATATTGTAAATAACTTTTGTAATGTGTTAATTAACATCTATACCTAATAATATTTTAAAGAGAGCGCGAATTTTGTAAGTTTGTATATATGTCGACGTTAATCTCTGGATCCACAGCACCTGGTGAAACATTAATATATTTGTAAAGAAAAGTATTTAATTCTCATTTTTTTAATGACTAGAATGTTGTATATAACTGTCAGTAAAGTAGATGACATTTTTTTTTAATTCATTCTTTTGTTTTAAAAATGTCAACTTTAGATTTTGATTTGTAAAATATTTAGTATAAGAAAATGTGGAATAATAAACTTTAAATGTCGTTTCTTTGTTAAAAGGTAAGGGATTATATAATTGTTTAGTTTTGGTGTTTTAGTTAGAGTTTTGTATAAATTTTAATAAAATAAATCTTTGTTAACCAAGCAACAAAAATGTTTATTCCGTCTGTATAATTTAGGGCTTTTAATCTTAATGAAACGACATTTAAAGTTTTTAAAAGCTTCGCGGTTGGATAATGGATCCAACAGCGAACCTTAACCAGGATGAAAAGTATCTAAGATTAAGACTTCAAATGTCAGTTTTAAATGCTAAGTTAATACTGAAGGTTAGCACTAAATCCAATTAACAATAAACACTATATACAACAGTAAATATAACTGTATACTACATCACCATTTTGGCATTGGCAACACTAACCCCAAGAAACTAAAAAATAACAGCTCACCAATAAAAAAACAGGAGAAAACAAGGTAATGTAAAAAAAAAAACAGATTTCATACTATCCTCATATAATTAAAACAATCACCTACTTTTATCATTGTTATATTATAATGTTGATCACAACATAATAAAAAAACATATATTTCACTAATTCAAACTTGAAAGCTATAGCCACAACACAATATGCAATTTAATAGAGTTTTAGCCTGTAGCATACTAATGTACTCTGTGCCTGTAGCTGTCATTCTTACACTGTCAATCACATAGATTGTGGTCGTCAAATTCCCTCTAATCCCGCCAAGAGCAGATACCGCCATCTAGTGTCATTGCATGTTTTACATAGTGGTTATCAAAGAATATTTGCATAGTGTAGTAGGAGGCGCTGAACGCTAATTGAAAAACAGTAAAAATTAAGAATGAAACAGGAAACAGGGGCATCGAGGTAAAAACAGCAAATCTACAGTTAAAACAGTAGGGTTGGTAACACTGGTATGCATATAGACTATATATGACTAAGTGCATCGTTTTTTTACTACACAAAACGAATACATTGATTTGGTGCTGTGAAGTATGCAGTGTGATCACTGGATCTGTGATCAGGAAATCATGTTCATGCGTACGTGACTAAAAGTGACGGTGATTGAGCGTGTTAATACTGATAATAATGGTACTGTAGTATTAATATGTATATTATAGTATCTATTAAAATAAGAAAGCTTAGCTGTTGTTGGCGAACAATCTGTTTCATCAACGATATTAGCCAACCGAGCGTGAATTTACTTCGCAAAAACCTATTCATGCAATGGCATGTCCAATTGTGATTAAATAATGATTGACGCAAATTGAATTTTTCGAAAAACATCTTTCTACTGATAATCTTAAACATGGAAATTTCCCAAGTTCGTTACAAATAACAATGGTAGAAAAAAAAACTTGCTTGATAATTATGGCTATGAAATGTCATATTTGACGTCTCACTGACATGAATGATCTTAGTGGGAACACCAGCAGGCATTCTGTAATCTTACACAAAACTCGCAGCTTGAAGCGATGAGATCCTTGCAATCATCATCTATACATATGTATAATAAAGTTGTAACTGATCGCTTTCTGTACATGAAGGGTATATGAGAAATACTATTATTAGGGGCCGTTATTACGCGATAGAACCCAAAACCATAGTTGTTAGAATTTGTGTCTGTTTGTCTGTGCGTTTGTTCGCGCTAATCTCAGAAACGGCTCAACCGATTTCTTTGCGGTTTTCACTAATATATTGCAGTAAGCATCATTTCATATTTAAATTTATTTCATTGCAATCCGTGCAGAGATAAAAAAAAAACAAATTAATACATGTATTTCTAATTAACAGAACGATAAAAACCTAGACTACAACAATACAGGTGCTTGTAACTAAGCCTAAGATAGTGTTTCTGAAGCGAAGTGAAGGCATTTATCGAAATACCTGCGACCAAAGTGCGACTGCAACCGTTTACTGGTGTTATTAAGTCAGTATTATTATTAAGTCATTAATAATATTACCGGTATTATTATCTTTCCGTGAAGCCTGCCTGGCTAGCTACCACCCTCCTGCTCGAGTCGGCCGCCGAACGACTCGTCGTGTTCCAGCTGGGTGCTTGAGGGCCAGTACTTTCTTTCTTACCTTCTTCTCATTTCCTGGCCGACAACGTATCAGTGATAGCTTTGGTCTTGCTGATGTCCATGGGCGACGGTGACCACTTACCATCAGGTGGCTCGTCTGCTCGTTTGTCGGCTATTAATATAAAAAAAAGTCACTTTACAAACCAGTGTTATCCTTACACCTAAAAATACTATTAAGCTTCGTGCATGATAACTTTGAGTATGACATTATATATAATCTTCTTTCTTTCCTCTTGAATGCAGAGCGAAGCAGGGATGCAGCATGGCACTTACGATGGTTGCTTTATATTTCGCAGCACACGAAGCTTTACAAATTGTGTTGTGTTTAGAACAGATGGTCACCTTTTAATCTGGGTTATTACAAGGCCTGTGCTATAGTCCTTGATATCATGTCTGCGACGATCTGTGTCTCGCAGCAGGTGTCCCCATGACGTGAATAAGTCGTGACTGTCCTTGCTACGGTTTTCAATAAATTAGGCTTGAAAGTAATAGTCCAAGAGACGCTAAGTATGACTTTAGACCCATCTGATTGTACATCTCGAGGACAAAACGATGAAACAATTTGAAAAATCTCGGTAGTTGGGAAGCACTACTACTAAGTGTAGTCTTGACACTGAAATAAACAGCAGTAATTGTTGCTTTTGTGGTATTCGGTTAGCTGAATACCAAGAAAGATTGGCTTAACTGGCTACTGAAACATTAGATAACATAGCCATGGTACTGTCAAACCTCCTACACTGGAATGAAACGTATTTGCGCCGATCTTCTGCACGTTCCATCTCAGATGCTCTAAGCACATTATGACGATACCTCGGTATTATTGGGTACTAAACGCTGAAGTGCTGCGAAGGGCCAATGTTGGTGAGATTGAGATTCACATTCATTTTTTCGTTCTACCAATAAAACAGCTTCTTTTTCTTCTTGTTTATGTATTCGTTATTTGTTAACAGTTTTAACAATGGAAGTGCACTCGTAAACGTAATTTTTAGTGGTCATTAGAAGTATGTAGTTTCGGTAGTGACACCGCCGATGGGCCCGCTGGTGCGAGAGCGAAGATAAAACAGTTTAGTAGCGCCACCTGTTTTCTGCAACACGTAATCTATGATTACTATATTTACTACATTTAATAACAGATGACATTGCTTACACGAGGCTTTCCTTATAAGGCTTTAGCTGCATTTGTGGAGTTAGTTAACACGTACGGAGGATCGACTGACAAAGTGCATCTTTGTTTCATAATAACAACATGGTCAAACGAAAGCATTGTGGCAAACCTGAGGTATAAGAATTTCTTGAAACGATACCTAAAAATGCAATATAGACCAGTCTCTATGAAAAGATTAGACGTACTCTGGATACGCTTTGTTTATTTAAAAGTTGGTGACTTTGATTAAGAATAGATATAGATTGGAAGCTAGATTACCTCAAGCTTCGTTCATCTTCATCAATACCATTAAGTGGCTAGCTATGCTTACAAGCACCCAATGCGGCTACAAACTTAAAACAAAAATAATATAAATACGTAACTGGAGACAACAATGGAAAGCTGATAGCCGAAACCGGCTTTGATGCTTCAAAAATACTTTACTTATAACTTTACGGTAGTGCAAGGTTGAGAACCGCTTGACCGGTATACAATAACATGTAAAATTCGTAGAATGTTCCAACAACGTCAGTTCATTAGTAATAAATAAGTTTTAAAGAGAAATTAAACATGTGTAAGTAACAAAAAAAGCAATACTCTAATTTGTCATAAGTGTCACTTGCGCACTTGCACTATAGAATAATATTGGATTACAATACTATTATATTGTTGATATTTTACAATAGAATGTAATAAAATATATTGTGCACATTAAGAATAATAAACAGAACGGTGTAATTAATTATGAACACAATAGGCGGTCGCATCGTTGTGGTGGCGATCTCTTACAGACAAACCTTACGGTAGAGGACTCAGAGGTAAACATTTCGTAGGTAGAGCTGCAACCGTTCGAGTATTAAAAAAAATAAAAGTTTAATCCGTAAAACCATACAATAAAAGGTTAGATAATGCTCTTTAACTTTATGTTTGAAAGATCAAAGGCAAGTTTAAGTTTAATAAGTTACTGAAACATAAAAAAAACATAAACATTTTAACTGCATTTAAAAATTATATTTACATATACAGCGCCATCTGTGGATTTAAAAACAATTATATACTAGTTAAATGTATTCACAGCGCCATCTAGTGGATTAAGAAAGAATTATATTATTACCTTGCAAACCGCCCTCGCGGCGGCGGCGGCTTCGTTTTAGAAAAACTACCTTACGCTTAGAAAGAGCATCTGCATTGTTTTACCATTGGGATTTTCTAGTTCTGTCAATTAGAAATTCATATATATTGTACGTAATGTAAAGTCGAAAACATGCTTTATTTCCTTCTTCTTACTTTAGAATCGGTGTAGATGTATGCAAAGTAACCTGTGTTTTACTTTGAGTGACACTGACATATCTTATTGACTGTTGTACAGTGTGATATTTATTCAGATGTTAAATAACAAGTTATTAGTATTTTATTCCATTATCAAGTATAGCGAACATGAGGGCTGCTGTGTTCACGATTTTTAATGTGAGTTTATTAATTTATATTATACTTTTTGACCAATACTGAACAGACAAACTGTAAGGTGATAAGTTGGTCATTTTGAACTTTATTAACGTCATTTCGACTTACAGACGTGTTAAACAATAACATTGTAAAATATAACAAAGAGGGTTCAGTTAAAATATTCTGTGGTTTTTTTTAAAGACTACACTCTCTGGTATAATCTACCATCTCTACAAGAAGGAGCTTGATTGTATTGTTTGCATTATCGCTGAACGAGAAGTGGAGGTTGGTACATCAGATGATGGCCCAGTAGTTTTGTTAGTAAGGGTATCGCTGGTTCGAGGTCGCCAAGAAGACGGAGTGGCACCCGATTTTCAACTGTTTCTTTGACAAAGCAACATCAGTCGTTGTTGGTTCTAGAAGGATGGGGTAGTAAGTATATAGGTAAAATTGCTATCATTTCTTATCAATCAACATTCATGTTGAACCAGTGACCTGGATCTCGCTTCGCTTCAGAAACCCTACGCTTTACGTTTAGATATAGCACCCGCTGTTCGACCTACAACGTTGATTACTAGAACCAATTAGCGCCATCTATTGTCGGCAAGGCATAATCTTAACGTTTAATTTAGTACCAGGAATTTAATTGTGTTGATTGACATTGATTTTTTTAGATTGTTTGCAAAATAATGCATCAGTCAGCGTATAGAGGACGCTATAAAATTTGTAATAAAAAGCTGAATCACGGTTACAACTGTTACTTGGAGATTGTATAAGAGCCGTGGTTCAAGGCGCCCCTCTTCCCTTTTACCGCCCCTCTTATCTAAGGGGGGTCCCCTCAGATGAAGGCTAAGAGGTCGTAGGGCTAAAGTCAACCTTGGGTGGTGTTTAGTGGGAAGGGCCCTAGGTTTATCGGGAGTCCCATATAACCAGCGCAGCCGGCTGCGCTGGTATGCATGATGAGCATCCACCACTCCCCTGCCGCATATCTCCGGAAGCTCTTTCTAATTGTCTGGGCGCAAAAAATAGAAAAAAGGATCAGAAGCGAACACTAGTGGAGAATTTAACCCGTGTCGTGTTAATAGTACCGTGTTGTGTCAATAAATTATAGCGAAAAATCCTACTACAGAGTTTAATTTTTTTGGGGAAGCGACCACCCCTTTTGTTCCAGTGCGGGATTAAACACCCGCATTATTTTGTTTTGGGTTTTTTAGTTCTATCAATTGGAAACATGTTAAATGGACAGTCTATATTAACTTTTACTTTTTATCCCGCGGGAACAGATCCATTTCACGGGATGAATAGTATACTATATATGTATGTATGTATATATTGAACATAATATAAGTTAGTAGCCCACCCTCACTTCACTTCGGAAAACTTGATTGTTATGTTCATAAATAGTAATGTCACGCGAAATAATCGGTGTTCATTTTTATCAGGTGTTTAAATAAATATTTCTTTATGTAAATAAATAAATATGTGTCGCTATTGTTTCCCACCGCACCTTCGCGAACTTTCGCAAACACTACGTAACGTACTGATAAGCCTCCGTTACAGTTACTTTTCATAAATTTTCGTATATTGTTTTGTAATTCAATTCGATAGGATACCTTCATCCGTTATGTAGACGACGTAAATAATATAATACATCAGTTAAAATAGATAAATACTTGAATACATCGTAATAAAGTTTCTATTGTTACAGATGTTAGTATTTGCGTCGTGTTATCCGGCTGCAGGTTGGTATTTTTATTTAGGTAGATAAATGTTAAAGGAGCAGACGTAAATGTCGTCACTCTTCGTCAGAAACGACGCGAGGAAGCTTTGTAACCTACTCTCGGTCAGTGCAACCGAAACATGGTTAAAAATACTTGATTGTAGGAATAAGTGTTGCTAGGTGAGGGATCCGATCAAGGGTCTATTGGCAGTCTAGATATACCTCGATTGAGAACCGATTTGTCTCTATTTTGATAGAAATTTTGGCAATCTTAGATTCTCTTCATAAAAAAAGGTGTGTGTGTCACACACGGTAGAAGTGAAAGTTCCAGAAAACTCCATTGCGAGAAAATGAAATACATGCAGAATGCGAGGAATAGGATTATTGTAGGGGTTTATTGCCGACATTCACAGCAATATTCAAAATTAGTTTTCGGCATGCTTCAAAACTGTTTAACATTATAATAAATTAACGTGGCTATGACACCTTCGGGCATAGCTTCGTAAAACACAGGCGCACACACACGTTCTAACACATTTACAAACATACATACGTAGAACGCTCGGACTCGAGCAAGTATTAAACACTGCAGTATAGATACTATAGTCACTATACGACGGCTTCTCTCTCAGTTCGACTCGACAATATACAGACGCACACAAGCACACATACGTTCACCGTTTAATGGCCAACGGTGGGGAGGCGATGAAGCTCCGCACAAAGAGGAGACAGAGTAATATAAAACAGTGTATAATGTTATCTATCGCACTCTCTCGCAGGGTAAATCCTAGAATCAGATGTATTCGTTTGTCTCTTTTTATTGTCGCTTTTCTTTTTATTGAGTTATAAATCACAACAGTGTTAAAGAAGTTTTACTTCCAGAACATTTCTGCTGTCATTTTGTCACATTTTCTCATCAAACTGTTTATTTATTAATGTTGTAAGTGTCACAATTTTAAAATAAAATTTCTCATTTTTTTACCTTAAAACTTGACACACTGGATCTTACAATAGTGGGAGTTACCATTAGTTACTACTGGCGAGCACAATAAATATTTCTACCACCATGTGAGAGTAGCATAAACACTAAACTGCTTGGTACAGAACCCGGCGATCTCCGACAGGGGGGAGCGTTCTTCCGAGATTATCATCAGAATTAAACTTGGTAGCCCTGTCCGTTGTTCAGCAGGACGCATCACGAGCAGGGGAGATTGGTGCAAACCTGACATAGATAGAGCCTCTTATATTTTTCATAGCTTTAAGTCAGTTGCAATAGAAATATAATAATGTTTTTTATGACTACAGTACAAAAGTTTAAAGAAGCAATGTAATATCTAATAATGATAATAATAATATATTATTATGAAAGACTTCGTAGTCTAAATCCCCAACACTCTGTAGCACAAAACATACTATTTGTCACTCATGTGTTTTTTACTAAAATATGTGATTGTTTTATTGCGATGACGATTTACGAACACAAGCATCACATTTTCCAAAACGAAGCTAGGAGTTGCTAGCGCAGAAACCTTTCAAATGATTGTTTTGTTTTCAGTACAAAAAGATAGTGACAGCTGTCTTGTCATGTCGCCGGAGAAACAAAAGCAGATCAAATTTTTGGAGAAAGAATTGAGTGAATTCCTACAAAAGCTGGAGAAGCAGATCGGAGACATAATGATAACAGATATACTATTAAGTATAGATAAAAACTCAGCAGAGGAGGCAAAGAAAGATATAAACTTCGAAGTTTCTGTTAACGACTGCGGTGATGTTTCTGCAAAAACCAATGCTAACAATAAAGTTATTTATTTCGAGGAATTTAATGATACTACTGGTGATAGCGAAGATTATTTAGAGGACCATGAGGATTCTGAGGAATTTGATAGCGAAAATAGAGATGACGTAGGATCGGTCGAATCTAAGAGAAGCAGTGATGATGAAAATCTTTCAAACGAAGTTGAATCGAATAATGAGAATAACGGCGATGAAGTTACTGAAGAAGTCGAAGAAAATGACCGTGTGGATAATAAAGAGAATGATAGCACAGCACATACAGTTCAGAGTGAGATTACACAAAAAAAGGATGTCGTTGGTAAATATAATTTTTTAAATATTTGATTGACATTAAAACGTGAAAAGAAATTTAACGATGAAGGAAAAGTTTTTCTGATTTTACTGTCCGAAAACTGAGCGCATTTTATTTATTTGAAACTACCCTGCACCTTAGTTATTAATTAACCTGTATACCGAAGTCGCTTCAGGGTCCAATATCAGTCTGATCAATCCGATATCTAACAGAAATATGTCTTCTCAGCACTGGAAAGTCCGCTTTACGTCATTGTTATCTGTGTGAATATCTTTATTTCAGAACAATCAACTCCTGAAACAGGAGCAAAACCTAGCCCAGAGCCGCACGTACAAGTAATGATTTTAAAAATGAACGATCAAGAAGCGAAGATGGTTCGGGATGTCGAGAGTATAAGGGGTAGCAAGCCGTTTTTGTTATTGAACTATAAAACAGGAGGGCGAGAAATTAAATTTTTATAAATTAACTGGCGGCCCCGTCTGACTTCGTTCGGGTTGGACTATTAATTATACTATATACATGATTATTTAATTTTTTTTTACCTTGATCAGACATCATTAGGTTAACCATCATTTTATATACCCTGGTATCTGCGCAATTACCTGTTCTCACTACATACCAATTTTAATTAAGATCGGTCAAGCCGTTCTTGAGTTATCACAAGACACACATGAAAATCTCAACAGATAAATATAGTAGAATAGATTTGCTCCGGAGTTACATTTAAAATCACCACAACCATGTAGTGATAGTATCCGCACACGATGGTTTTAATACATGTACGTTTTAAAATTCAACAGCACTAAATTTCATACAAGGCATATTCACAAGGCAGTTCTACGTTTGTATCGATTCAAACGTACGCGTTTATTATAAACACGCTTAAACGGTGTAAGATCGATGTCACAGCGTTTAAGTTGTTGTTGTGTACCATTTGACAGACATGATCGCGCGTTTAATTAGATGTCACACCGTGTTTAAATCGATTCAAACGTTACTTAAAATCCGATGTGTATATATTTGATAATATTATATATTATATTGAATAAAAATAATTGGATATTGTGATTAATTTTTACTAAATTATCTTCTTTACTCGAGTGGATAGCTGACGTCATGGTCAGACATATCCACAATAATTCACTGTTTGAACAATAATTACAAACGACACGTGTAACAGTTCGTAGCAGAGAGTCACTAGTCTCCAGCACGGTTGGAACACAAGTGGTGTCTGTGACACCGCCCGTTCCTTTGGCTACGCTTCGTCGTGACACGAGTCGCCGAGTGTAGTCATAGCGACGGTGCTGCCATCACGCGGGTCACGTGACACGGTCCGTTTAGCAACCGTATATATATGTTACAGCAGGGATTCTCCATGTGGTCGATATTGATCCCTGGTAGTCGAAATCGGTTTCCCAAGGGTCGGCATTGACGAAAACTGAGTTTGGGGGTCCACGAAGTCTGAAAATCGATCCCTAATAATGTTACGTGTTTTTTTAGGGGTTTATAAGTTTGTGGATAGTGGTGGAGTTTTAAGTAATTTGGCTAAGGTAACACTTCATTTTGGAAAAGGTTTCTCTCGCCCAAATTAGTTTGGGAATCCCTGTTGTACAGTATGAATTTAAACACATAATTATGTGTTGATATGCAGATCGTAAGTGAATGTAATTTATTGCTATTTTAATATTCGAATATTCGTTTATAAATTAAATCTCGAAAAATATTGACTTGTTTAGACTTCGCTGTTTCTTTTGAAACAGACTCTTGATAGGCAACCATATTTCATTTGAGTTTATCATTGTGAATCTTGTAATAATACTGATAAAACATGATAACGCAATTATTATTAACTTTTTAAATTTAAGAATAATAAAGATGTGTGTGCAGTCCACCTCATGTACTTACACTGAACGAAGAACCAACAACGTGCCATCTTCTATACACTTAACAAGAAATCGTTAAAATCGGTACATAAACACCGGAGTTATGGGCGGACATACATAAAAAAACATACATACAAACGAACATAGAACCATCGCCTATTTTGAGGTCGGTTAATAAGTAGGTAGTAGATCTTACGGCGAAGAGTAATAATTATACATGTTTTACGTCAGGCATGATATAATTATATCGTCAAGATATATCTGGGTAGTGCAACTCAGCACTCCTCTAGAAAGCGGCGCTAATCTCGACTGTTGTTAAGTAGGTTACACAATATCAGCAGATGAAGATGGGAAACGAAGGGGGAGCGTCATACATACCAAACTCTTTCTCCTCTCGCAGTTTTTGCAGTACCGTTTACATATGTGTACACATGTAAATTGCTCTTATACAAACGCACGTACAAACGCCAAGTTATTAAAATATTTTACGAGTCATTATTGAAACATCATTAATTATAGACCTAGAAAGTCATATTTTCTAGTACCAGAACATTTTTAGATTTTTATGACCGTGTTCTTGATCGAACGCCTGATATATGTGATTAGCAATAGTAGTTGTCGGTATATAAATTGGTAAATATTTGCTAGGCGTTAATTTTTATATTTCGTCAACGACAACGGTAACGATTTAATTTCGAATTTTAAATCAAAGTTTTCTTATAACTTAATATAAGGGATAATCATTAGGATTTCCAGCATGTTTTCTACAGTTCACTATATTTTATTGTATTGTCGATTTATGTCAGAATAATGGATTCAAAAAAGTATATTATAATTTTGTTCATTACCTCAATTTGCTTGTTGTTTCATTTTTCAAGCTATGAATGTCTGAATGAATCAAGTGAATCAAGTGGAACAAATAAAGTAAAAACATACATCGCATTTTAAATAAAAATAAAAAAGATGTGGTGTCGTGGGACACCAGGTAGGAACGAAGTTCCTTCGGCTAATGTAGAATCGACACAACTTGCAAAAGAAAAATCGTGCTCAATTTTATGTAGGTTTTCTTGATTTTTCTCTTAAATTTTGCTGATTAGTTTTTATTTAAGTACAGGAAAGTATTTAGGAAATTCAGTATTTTAGGAAATAATAAATTACGTAAAATAAAAAAAATCGTAATTCAAATTATCAACTAAAATAACAAAATATTATTATTTTAAGTAATTCTTATTAATCAGTCTCGTCACTAAATTCTGTTGCTGAAACTATTGGCTTGAGAAAGAGAAAGGTATTATACACTACTCGCTTGTGTATACGACTGTCGCGCCTGCGCACGTCTCATTTAACGGTTTTATTCCACGGACTTTTTCTTACGGTTTTACTATCACATTTTTTTTTTAGTTCGGTCACGCAGCAAAATCCCTATTTAACGGTTTTATTCCACGGGCTTTTTCTTACGGTTTTACTATCACATTTTTTTTAGTTCGGTCGCGCAGCAAAATCCCTATTTAACGGTTTTATTCCACGGACTTTTTCTTACGGTTTTACTATTTCCACGGACTTTTTCTTACGGTTTTACTATCACATTTTTTTTACTTCGGTCGCGCAGCAAAATCCCTATCTCCTCCAAGCCTGCCGTAAGGAACTTCGTTCCAATAATGGTTATGAAGTCAGGGTTGAAATGAATAGTTCTGGTAAAGTTTTACTGTTCACTGAACAGGATACAAAAATAGTTTACCGGTGAGTTCGCCTAAAATGTAAATATATAGGGGTGGTTACAATTATCCACAACGACGCGTGGGGAAAAATCCTTCTACTCGCGGTACCGCATAATGTACTCTGTGCGGTAACGGTCGTGCGCAGAGAATCTGCCACGCCACAGATAGCGCATCGTCGCTTGCGGTCATAGAGTAGGCGGCGTACCATAGAGTGACTTTTATGCGACGTACTCATCTGTATAACGTGACAGTAAGCGACCGCGGGACAATCTGCATGGAAGTTCTATTGCGCGGTTTGCTATATAGTTCACAAAACTAAAAGCACGCTTTAATCAGTAACTACTTTAACTTAAAAAGTATAAAATAATAAACGACACATTTCTCTTTTAACCTGTTAGGGTCTTAGGGTAAGCCTTTTCTAAAATTTACTTAATACATAACTGTAACTTTGCCTGCACATAGAACATTATAGTATATTACCAGCTGACCCGGTAAACGTTGTTTTGCCATATAAATTATTAATTATATATATCGCTAATTATAATAATTTTACTAAAAACAATATCAATCTATGGTGGTAGATGGCGGTGCAAAGTTTAGGCAGGAACAGAAAGTCCAAGCGAGAAAAGTTAAGAGAGATTTATTCACTCGTTACAAATAGAAACACGCACATAGTAGTCACAAACCATAGACACACGAAAGAAAGAAGGAATTAAAGTACACACCAAGCACAATAGTTAGATTAAACTACAAAACATCAACAATATGCGTGTAAGTGTAAGGCGGTAGGCGACGCGGGCTGCATGGCAAGTAAATATGTACCAACTGGCGGAGCGGCCCGTCAGCGGTCAGCGCGTGAGTGTTTAGTAAGAACAATACCCGTCTGAGCGGCGTGTTTCCAAGATCAGGTGTTTATATTATCCCATCAAACTATATGAGTTTAATTTTAATTATTTAAATGTTTATGTGTAAATGCGTATAAAGTAAATATAATTATGAGGTATAAAATGTTTTGTTTATGTAAATATATTAGAATAAATGTATATGTTATAAATAGGCCACGAATGTATAAATGAAAATGCATGTAAAGTAAATGTAATGTATTAAATATTTTATGTGTATACATATAAATATATTGAATTTACCGTATATGATATGAGTAGGCTACAAATCCCTTTACGCAATAGAGTGTACAATATTTTTTGTTATCCCATCTTTAGCTAACACAAACAAACTGGATGGTTTGCTCACTCGAGAGCATGCCAAGTATAATTAATTGTCCGTATGAAAAATATGGTATGATGTAAATTAATGATAAATTTATTTGAAAATAACACTGAAATAGTAAAATGATAATTATAAACGTTACCAATACGATCGATGCACAAACAATAATAATAATGGCCGAAAACTGTAAGTAGTGAGAAAAGAAATCTCATCCCTACTCCGTGCTGTGTTTACTGGGTCAGAAGTGACACTTAAAGTGATAATTAATCTGATATTGACCTGGTTTGAAAATTGTTGAATTACTAATATCGCTATTAAAAAATAGGGGTAGAAGGGTGAAAATTTAGGGTTGTATGTATTTTTATTGCTACATCATAAAAAAATAAAAATAAAAAAAATTGTCCAAAAAATTCAAATAAAAAATTTGGAGTGGACCACGCTTATCACTTTGGGATATAAAAATAGATAATAATCTATTCTCAGTCCCGCTGAATATGCATATAAAATTTCATCTAAATCAGTCAAGCCGTTTCGGAGGAGTATGGTAACTAAAACTGTGACACGAGAATTTTATATATTAGATTAGATTACAATTAATACTTAACAGAATTTAGCTATTCGTATTTCTCAATCGCAACTTTGTTTTCATTATCAATCTTGCTTAATTAATGTAATAACGTAACGTTTTGTATATTTAGGAGACTCCATCCATCTTGGAGTCCTAATCAAGCTCAATTGTATGTGGTGGACTACATTCAACAATTAATAGGAAAAAGATTTAAGACTTCTGTTGGAGATTGCTATGCTTTATACCGCAAAACCGCTAAAGTTAAGAATAGTTCTTCACTTCTGTCTGTGTTACCAACGCGTCGGCGATGTCCTGATCGTTATGAACGTATATTATTAATACGCAACTACTTTTTTCGGCTATTAACAGACACATTAATAATATATGTTAATATTTTTCGAGCATGGCGACAACTAATATGTATAACAAAATGCAAAATTATTTAAAAAATTGATAAAAATTCTAATAAACTAATCCTACAGTTATTCTACTCGTGGTACTCTGCATTCACCTCATTCTTTCGAAATTAAGTTTTCTTGAAGTTTCATTTCTACCGTGTGTGACACGCACCTTTCTTTTTCAATGACACAAGCTGTCAATACCTACCGAACAAAACAAAAGCAAATCGTTTGGCAACAGAGGAGAAAATGGTACTGAACTGTTTTTTCTTTACCTTTTTAAATTGTGTATTGCAACTGGCCCCGACTTCATTCGGGTTGAAATTATATCTATCTTAGTAGATATTAAGTGGGTATAATTTATAAATGATTAGTTTTTTTAGCTAATTATTTACTGACTTTGAACAATAAAGAGGTTTTATGTTCGTATTTAATTTTTTTTTGTGTCCAGCCATAACTGCATTATTGTGAATCGATATATTTTTTTAACATTCATTTGCTAATTACATTTAATTAGTTAATTTTATTATAAGCCTTCATTGCGACATCTGTCGGCACGACTGGAACTACGATATTCGTTCGTTAAACTAGTACAGTAGCACTAATTTTAGTACCTATAATTTTGCATAGATGGCATTGCACTCCAATGGGAGAATTTTTTTTCTCTTAGTAAGATATTTAGCAGGATATAAATGTAAATACATATTTGTATTAATTTTAATTAAACATAAACATAAACGTTAACACACTCACGCCCCCGCACTAGGATTCCCTGTGTTGCGGGTGGCATGGACATACACAAATATGACATCAAAAACACCCATGACCCGAGAACACCCGAGACCCTTCGCTCGGCAGGCAGGTCGTCAAATTATGAATTACATTAATTGTAATTATTTAATAAAAGCAAGTATTGTCTTTAACTTTTTTTTATGCTACTTGTTTTTAATATAGTTTATTCTTGACAACAATTAACCTGATGGTAAGTGGCGACGAAGTCGCACTATTGAACGCACTAACTTATAAAAGCCTATTCACTCTTCTTTTGTAGAGTCCAACATCATAAGTCGGCACGAACACCGACGCGGGCAAGTTATTCCAGTCGTTCGCAGTGCGCATAATGAATGAGGACGCAAATTGCGTCATCCGTAGAGGTGGTATATTCACTTCGGAAGGATGGATGCCCGCCGTATGTCGCGATGTTCGATGAAAGAACGGCAATGGGGGAATTATTTCGTAGAATTACTGCGCACACTCTCCAAAATGCACCCTATAGAAGACCGAGAGGCTGGCAAACCTGCGACTGCACTCAAGGCTTTGTACGTTGGTTTCGATCAGATCTGGATTACCAATGAGCCTCTGTACATGCTTCTGCATCGAGTCCAAGGCTGGTAGGTGAGATTTGGCAGCACCAGCCCAACAGCACATGGTGGAACCTGAGCGTTGTACAGGGTTAAAAACTGTTTCGGTGTGAAGTACCGTCGCACCTTCACAAGGATCCCGAGTTTCTTCGCAGCCGCTTTAGCTTTGAACTCGATGTACTGACCGAAGATGAGGTTCGAAGAAACTCAAACTCCTAACAATATAATATGCTGAGAATCTTTATTGAGTCGATTTTTTTTATTAGAGAAAAGAGTAGTACGCGTCATTTAGAACCTCAGGCCTAAGGATTCCCTTAGAGATCTCTTTAAAGAAATTGATGTATTAACTGTAGCATCATGTGATAGATAATATAATGCACGTTAAAAAATATATGATAGTTTTCTTAGGAAGAGTAATGTTCACAATGTTAATACTAGGAATAAAGCTAAACTGATTGTTCCAAATTTCAGACTAAGCAAAACTGGTGGCTCTTTCATGGGTAGATGTGTAAATATTTATAATAAATTACCATTACTGTTAACAGAAGTGCTATAATGTAAATTTAAAACCTACGCCAAAGGCATTCTTATGCGGAAAGGTTATTGCCAACTTGATAATTACTTGAAGGATAAGGCTGCTTGGACATGAGTTAAACATGTAGCCATAAGTGCGTTCTGTAACTGTGAGTAGGAAAAAAACTCCTCGCGAGTCTCTTGCCGCTTCTTCTTCCGGGACCACTCACGGTAGGGATTTGTTGAGACGACGGCGTAGTTTGACTTTCGAAAAGTGTTTGTAGAAACCAATTTGGAATAAACATTATTTCATTTATGTATCTACAGCGTGATTCCGGTGAATGTGACGATGAATTTTCAAGGTAAGGATTGAAACTTCTCAACGAAAAGCAACATCTCACTCGTGTTTCAAAATATTTGCAACGGTAAAATTACCATTGTAAAACCAATCCATCAGTGACCATCTCGGTCTGATGATGTGTCTAGGTAACGAAAAATGTAACTCCTCAACGGATTGCAGTAATGCGACCGTGTTTCGAGCTGTTTCCTTTTGGTACCTGCTACATTGCAAAGCCGTCATTGATGTGTTTGCTTTTAGGACTCGTCATCCAATAATGTTGAATGTATGATGGTAGCCACAGCACCCCTTAATTATTAGGACTTACGACGCTAGTCTTGGGTTGACTTAGTGTGTTTATGATCAAGTGCGTGATATATTTTACCTACAATTTTTTTAAACCTTTCTTACAAGCTACGTACTTGGTATTTAGACCCTGTTGCCCAGTTGGGACTTAGGAGTGACCCTGCCTGCTGACGGAGAGGTCCAAGGCTCAATTCCTGTCCGAGACAGACATTTATGTGACAGTTAATTGTTTGTTCTCGGGTCATGGGTGTTTGTAATGTCATATCTGTGTATATAGGTTATTTAATTATTACATTTATAGTTTATATCCATTCAGAATAATGTACGTTTCAAATGGTAAAATAATTGTTCAAACAGGTGCCGTTGTTCCTAAGATTACCTTCCTCATGCACACGAACTCATAAAATTCGCACTCTCTCTTTATAATTTTATATAATTATTATTGTATTTTATATTAGCGATCCCGTCTGACTTCGTTCGGGTTGGAGTATTAATACACGATTATTAAAAAAGTCATATTATTTCGCCTAGATTACATATCATTAGGTTTACAGATATTTTATATGAATAGCCTATCATCTGAGCAATCACGTGTTCTCACTGCATACCGATTTTCATTAATATCGGTCAAGCCGACCTCGAGTTATAACGGGACATACAGACAGACAAAAAAAGATCTTCCAAGTCGTTCTTGAGTTATCTCGAGACACACGAAAATGTCAACAGTTTTATATAGTAGAGATTATATTGATATTCTCCCGCCCTTGAAGCGTGTTCTTCAAAACGGTAGAGGGAGACACTGTTGAAGCCCCGTCGGATGGCGCCTCGCTTCATCTTCAGTGGTTGCTGTGGTCTCCGGGATGGATCGCGACGACACGCCCCAAGCGCCATGTCAATGGTGGAAGCGCCTTCTCCTTGACCAGTACGAGCGATCCCAAAGTCAGATCGCCCGAAGTCGTCGTCCAGTGTCTTCTGGAGTAGAGAGACATGTTCATTGTTGAACCTGTTCCAAAATTGTTGCATTATGCCCTGTACCCGCTGGTAACGCTGGAGGCTAAATTGAGATGTCCGCAACCGACCGATAAAAAAGTGGGATGAATGGAGGGATGGTAATCTAACAGGATGCTATGGTCCTCCGCAATCATACCGAAACTATCGGATATCTGAAATAAAGATATATCCACAACCATAAGCGAATCCGTTGAAAAAATCTCGGCTAATTTGAATAGGGGCAGACTCTAAATGAAACACGTTATGACAGGTTTTCGCTGTCTGGACCGATTTTTGGACATCTTTATTATTTGATATGTAAGGTTTTTAGTCTAAGCTTCGCGCCGGAGAAACTATATCTTACGATAAGAAATACTAACTGCGTTATATTAAATTAATTCATAACTTTTTTTATTTATGGACGGATTAAAATAAAACGAACTGTAAATTTCAAGTGACGCTTACTGCAATACATTAATGAAAACTGTAATGAAATTGTTGAAGTCAAACTGTTACCTTGTAAATACAATATACTTTTTACAAGTTCCAAATCACCTAATATCCGTAACCGAAATTATCCGAAACAATCGTAACCATAATATATTCGTATCCATATCCAGATCCCAAATTTCATATCCATAACAACCCTACCTTAAATGCAATATTTGAGTCATGTAACAACGATACATATCATAAAATGCTCCTATAAAGTTAGTTTCGCTATCGAACGTTATGCTACGAGGCTTACCGCGTGGCGCAACAAAATGGTTTAGAACGGACATGTAGGCTTAATGGCTTGACAAACATAAATGCAATTATGTACTATCAAGGGATTGCAGCCACGACCTTTCCGATCTGCAGTCAGTATTGGCCTCGCATCATTACTACAGCGCAAAACAGGATATTCTAGATTAGTTATGTTACTCGGTAATTGACCCATTAATGGTTGAATGTTTTGTACCTTAAACTTATAATACTTTAGACATTTATTTCCAATAGATTAAGCGAGGATTTCGCTTTTGAGAGTCCAATAAGTTAGTCGAATATTAGCCAAAAGTAGTTGACTAACATAGAATTACTAGTTATTGCACAAAATGATTAAATACTTTCAACCGTTGCGATGACTTCCAACAATAAATCAATTTATAATGACGCATTTAGCTCCTGTTAACTCAAATACGTTATTATTTATTCGGTACCTCCAGGCGTTCTATTGTCCAATGCGAACACCATAGAAGAACATAAATTTTCAATAATCACAAATAAAAGTCATGTTAATACTACAACTATTTAATTTATTATATTTGTCCAGTTGTTGGCGAATTACATTTACGCTTTTGTGAATTTAATTTTATAATTTGTGTAAACAAATGGACAGGACTTTAAATATTTACTCGAGTTACCGACGCTTAAAATATTATTTCTTCGTTGTATATTTATATTAATACCTAAAGTAGGTTAAAATTTTACATAGTAAAATAATAAATAGTTTATATGAAAATTAAATAAATTATTTGTTCCTTGAATAACTATACTTTTACATGATAGTAATAAGTGGGTTTCCTTTTTAATTTACGCCGGCAACATTTTCGCGACGCTCTTAACTTGACGTAGATTCATGGGTGGTGGCGACCGCTTACCGTCAGATGATAAAATAATTAGATAATAAGCTACTTTTAGTTTTGTGTGTGAGAAATTTTTTGACCTTTCGTAAACACCATGGGATAATGCTTTTAGAATTGTCATCTACTTCTGGCTCCGTTCTCTTTGTAACTTACCCTTGGCAATCGAAAGATTTATGATATAATCGAAAGATGATAAGGCTAAGGCAGCGGCAAGGAAACTAGGGGTTCTTGCGAAGGTGCGGCGGTACTTCACACCGAATCAGCTTTTAACCCTGTATCAAGCTCAAGTGCGACCGTGTGTGGAGTACCGTTGTCACATTTGGGCTGGTGCTGGTAAATGTCACCTATCCGAGTTGGACTCGATAGAGAGGTGTGCAAAGAGGCTCATTGGTGACCCAGATCTAATCGGAACTAATCTGCGAAGCCTTGAGCGCAGGCGCAGGGTTACCAGTCTCTCGGTATTCTGTAGGATACATTTTGGAGAGTGTGCACAGGAATTGTTCTCAGTAATTCCTCCATCGCCTTTTCTCCATCGATCAACTCGACGTACGGCGGGTATCCATCCTTATGTAGTGAACGTACCACATGCACGGACGACGCGGTTTGCATCTTCATTCATTACGCGCACTGCAAAGGACTGGAATATCTTGCCCGCGTCGGTGTTCCCGACTACTTACAATGTGGGAGTCTTCAAGAGGAGAGTGAATAGGCCATTTATAAGTTAGTGCGTTCACCATCTTAGACTTCATCACCGCTTACCATCAGGTGGGATTGTTGTCAAGCATTAAATTATTCTAATTAAAATATATATATATATATATATATGTATATATATATATAAGCATAGAGGTAGTAAAATGGTATTAATGTACAAGTATATTCTATATTAATAATAAAATTGCAGCGCAGTCAAATTTGTACGTCGAATATTTGGAACTTTTTCCTCAACGAATTTTTTTTGCAATTATTATCTGTCTGTCAAGAAAAAAATATGTACCTGCGGAATTTTCCGAAGCCTAACAAGGGTGGATCAAATATAATAAAATATAGTTAAAAATAAACTAAAAACACGCATTCGTAGAAATATGAACTAAAAAATAAATTACAGTTCAAAAAAACTAAACAAATACGCTTTCGTAGCGAATGAGCTAAAAAATTGAAAATACTGTCAAGATATACAGTTTTTGATCAACAGAAAGATGAAGAAAAGGAGTGGGAATTTCCTTTAATTATGTACGCTATAATTTTTTGAACATGTTCAAAATAAGATAGAGTAACTAACAGAAAAGTTAGCTTTAACGTAAAAAAGCGCGAGGTTCCGGATATCAGTTGTTGAAAGTACCTCGCGCTTTTTATTTTATGTTAAAGCTAATATTAATTAATGTAAATCAATTAATAATGGTAAGAATCAGTTAACCATTTATCAAGAATTACAAAATATTATAACAATGACTGATGCTTCACGATTTTATCGTTAATATTAAATCTACACAATAAATGTGTAACTGATCGCTTTCCTTCAATTTACATCGTTCATATATAGAAATCATCATATATAGAATTTATATGTATAGACTAGCCTCGCTTCGCTTTGGAAAATCTATCTTACGCTTAAAGATAGCATCTGCATTTTTCTGGGGTTTTCTCTTGTGATGCGAATTAGAATTATATATATTAAATCATAACTTTTTTATTTATGGCCAGATTAAGTGTTAAATGTTAAGTGATGCTTACTGCAATACATTACTGAAAACCATAACGAAATCGGTTAAGCCGTTTCTGAGATTAGCGCGCACAAACGTACAAGCAAACAGACAAAAATTATATCAACTATTGTTTCGGGTTCTATTGCATTAATAAAGGCCCCTTATAATAGTTTTTCTCATATATCGTTCATGTACAGAAATCGATAAGTTAGAACAGTGATTCTCAACCACTGTGCCGCGGCACTTTTGTGTGCCGCCAAATTTCAAAAGTGTGCCGCCAAATTTTGTAAATATATAATAATGTTAATATTATTAAATTATATCATTTAAAAAGAAAAATATTTTTAACATGAATGTATATTTAAATCCACAAAAAAATAAATTATTTTATTATTTGCTTTGCAACGCGTTTTTTCTTAGTGCCAAATTATGATGAAGCGGCGTGCATAGCAATAGAAATATGTGTCAAGTCGGCGCACACTTGCCACTTCTGCGTACAAAACGTGTTGTTTTAGTGATAGCATTGTCATTTTTACGACCAAATATAAATGGAATTATCAAAAAACATTAAGCTCAAATTTCGCATTAAAAATATTTTTATTATTAGCTTGTAATTAATCCCTTAATAAACGTTTAGTTATTATTGTAGTATATATTAGTTTATTTCGTATATTTAAAATTTTTGTCATAAACTATTTATGCAGTGTGTTCTTTGTGTGCCGCCAAATTTTGAAATCGTTAAATATGTGCCGCAACAAAAAAAAGGTTGAGAATCACTGAGTTAGAATTTTATTATTAGTATAGACAAGATCGCACTGTGACGCAATCAACTACAGCCAAAAATAAGAGCTGTACAATGGATTAATAAATATTTACCGAATATTGTACGCAAGTCATAAATTTAAATGTAAGAAACAGAAATTTTGTCTTAAATTTAAATTTAAATATTTGTGAAATTTAAACTAAGGATGTGCTGACCGCTGCGTTGATCTATCGAGCTGAAATCGAAATCACTGATCGATAATTCAGTAAACAATATGAGTTTGTTTAATTTCACATATATCAAAGTATTTGAATATACATTCAGCTTTAACTGTGTTTGAATAGCTTCCGCTGTAAGGCACGATTCTTCACACGACAGAGATAGGGACGAAATCAGCCATGATTGCCTAGTACGGGTAGGGCTTCACAATTGTTTTACAATCATCAACATTACAACCCGAATTGTCCCACTGCTGGGGTCGGGTTTGCTCCCAATGAGAGGTTTAAGACCATAGTCCGCCACGCTGGTCAAATACAAGTCGCCAGACTTCACTCATATATGTAGATATAGATTTAACAAAGGTTTGAGATTTTTATACAGAATTGTCAAATACATAGACATTCCCATTTTATTTTGCTTTCCTAAGTAAGTCGTCCTTTGGTATTCATTTTACCAGATATTCGATAAATTTATTGTTGCTTTAATTTATTCTTTTAGAGGTAAATTTTCGTAATTGTATGAATCATAAATATATTCAGTTATCGAAAAAGGCTGCAATAAAGCAGACAAGAGTGTATTCGGTATTGTTTTAACAGAACATCTATATTTTATTTCCAATTGAATGGAAACATATCCATTTTTAGGTACACATAAATTAATTTAAATGATTTGTGCGTCCCCGTTAAACGAGTGTATCATAAACAAATGCTCGCATAGGCTCTGCTCAGGCAATTCTTTTTATACACCGTGTTTCAATCTTCGTCGCCAGTTCCTCTTTTCCCGACAATGTTCGAAGGAATATAATCGCACCTTTAGAATGAAAGTGTCTTAACTCAAAACTCCTGAAATTCCAGATTTTACTATAAATTTACTTAAAAAAGCCTACTCTAAAACCCCATGGTGAAAAAGAGCCCGAATTATGAGTGAGAAAGGGAAAAAGGGAAAACCTCGTACATCAGTCTCCTTAAATTTAGTCAAGGCCATACATTTTTGAGAACTTTCTTCGTCATTTCCCATAAATTGCAGTTTTTGAGTTAAGTCCCTTTCATTCTAAGGGTGCGAATATGTGCACATAAATCACGTACATGCACGCATAGAATTGTGTTCACAATCAATTTCTACGTAGATCAAATAATTTTCATCTAAGCCTCTTTCTTTTGATCTTTAGCGGACTGATTCAACGTTGAATTCGAAGCATGTTGCTTTAGTTATCTTTTGAAAATCTGCAGTCCAAACTTTATTATGATAATGAATACTAAAAAACTATCCTCGCATCGCTTCAGATAAACTGCGGCTAACGCTTAGAAATAGGATCTGCATTGTTCTAGGATTTGGTTTTTTCCGTAGTGAATTTAGAAATTCATATATTAATTCATAACTTTTTTATCTATCGACGGATCGCAATGAAACGGACTACAAATATTAAGTGACGCATACTGCAATACACAGACAAACAGAAAAAAATTCTAACAACTATTGTTTTGGGTTCTATTGCGTTAGTAAAGGCTTCTAATAATATTTTTCAAATATCCTTAATGCGCAGAAAACGATCAGTTTGAATTTTCTTATATGTATGTAGATATAGATAGATTGTCGGTTTTTAAAGGTAAACATGCGCACATCTCTTATAGTTATTTTCTTATGAATAAAGACAAAGGCGTATAATAACATATATTTGAACAGGTTGGAGAGAACATGATTTATTAGCGGCAACGTTTGTTAACAAATAGGTATTTTGGTCATGTCTGATGTGGATTTGGAGTATAAAAGGTCGTGGCTGGTCTGTTGGCAGCATAGTCACTTGGAATAGGAACTACGGTCCTATGTTCAAGATGCGGTTATCAATCGCATTGTTCTGTGCGCTCAGCGTGAGTATTCTTCACTTTCTTTTAATATATTTTCTTCTGTTTTCTCTTATTGTAACAAAGTTTTATCCTTAAAAACAATGAAGAGATACTGGGTTTCTTATATAGGTACGCATCAAATTCAACTTTTTGAAATTCTTCTCTTCCCCCTTTTAATCATTCGGTTTTGTATAAATATCCGAAATCTTTATGTTGTTTTATCTTTAAAGTTGAGTTTCTTGTGTTTCTTTTCTCTCCTCCTCCTCCCTCTGTTAGCTTTTTCCCTTCTTGTTATTCTTGTCTTACAAATGTTCTTTATATTACGAATAGTAAGAAGCTTGAGATTTTTATGTAATCATGCCCAATTTGAAATTCACATTTTGTTGAATCGTTCTGTTTACCTATTGATTTGTAAGTAACATTAAAGTTTTTAATGTATTTATTCAATGCCTGTTGCTATCCTGTAGCCTAGAAATACGCTCAGTTTATTTTTCTGCCACAGTAGTCCAATGCTTCAACTGCTTCAACTGATTTCAATGTTATTTATACTTCCTTTCCTTTCTAAGGCCCTTCAGCGTCTTGTACATCGAAAGATTAGCTTCTTCGTTGTCAAGGACAATCTTTTTAACCCTTTAAAATCTGATTTCGGTTCAAGTATGATCACGGACTGTTGTCTAACTTTGGACAGCACATATAACTGAACTCAGTACAATTGGTTTGTCTCACTGAAGTTTATCTACTACCTCCCATTGAAAGTAGAGCTCATACTGATGATATAATAGTTATCCTGATGGTAGCTTTTTGAAATTATCTGAGAAGCATCAGATTCCGTCATGCCTAATAATAAATACAGAAATACTTATTTTAACATGCAAATTTTTTCAGTTGCTGAGTATACAAGCTACAGCTCAGAGTAAGTTTTTTAAAATATATTATTTCTTTTAAAAACCTTTTTGTAAATTATCTATTCATAAATATAATGATGTTTTTTCTAATGGTTTTTTCGTAAAGAAAGTAAAATTAGTCTTGATCATATAAATCCTGTTACGATATTATGTAGTCCGTACCTTGTTACATGATCATAAAACGATGCAATAGTCATTATAAACAAAATGGTTTTATAGAATGATCTTTTTAAAGAATTAGGCAGTTGTAGGCATTACGAATTGTCCATTGTAAGATTTAGGCATAATGCACCAAAATTAATACGTGGATTCGTGTTTTCTTTTTCAGAATTGATTTCAACGTATAACAGTGGCGACTACAGTAATTCGGATTCGAATAGCTATGCGAATCAGAATTCGCAAGTCGGTATCGACTATTATGCCAACCAAAACAATGCTGGCTACAACCAGGGAGCTGCATCTGGTTCCTACAGTAACCAATACCTTGCAACGCCTACTGTTAAGACCATTTCTAGTCAGAACTCGAATGCAGCTGCCAATAATTATGGCTATGCCTCTTCCGGTAAGTTAAATTCATTAATTATTTTGACCTAGGTACTAGTTTAACTATATCATTTTGATTTTAATAATATCGTTTTGATTAAAATAACGTTAATAATGAAACAAATAACATCATATAACATTCGTATTAGATAAAACGTTTAAGACGACAAAAAATCAGTAGTGTTCCCCAAGGAGGTATAATTGTTCCACTCATGTTTTTGTTCTATATTACTGATCTTTTTCAAAGAAAAACAGTAAGGCAGTATTTAATTACGTAAAAAAAAAATAAAGTTTAGTAGTTTAATAAAGCTTAAAGGAGAAATAATTATGTATACAATACAGAATAACACAAATAGATTTTATGGCAAGACTTTTTATAAGTATTGTAACATCAGCTCGAAAAACCGTTAGTGATATGAAATTAGGATTAGCGATTATCCCCTATGATATATATTTTATTGATTGTCCTATCAAGACAGATAAGTTTTTCAAAACTTAATTTTAGTGGCTTAGTTTCAACATCGAGGTATACTTTGAGTTCTGATTTTAGCTCTTTCTAAGCCCATTAATTCAATTATACTCGTATCATTGATTCTGATTTAAGTTCTTATATTTTTCTTTGCAGGCTATTCAAAACAGAAAAATGTGCCAGTTGGTATGTACTTTTCACTTTGTTATTTAAATTTTGAAACGATCAATTTTACACTGGATTTCAAAGTAATTACCGTACGTCACCTGCATATCAAAGTAACGTAAGAAATCACCATCTATTAATGATGCGAGATATTGATGCTGTGCAGGTGATTATTAGTATTAATATTAGTCCGCCGTCTCATAGATGGTGATGTGAGACAAGATCCTTTGACAGCTATAGAACTGATGAAAAGCTAATGGTATCGTCAAAAATTAATATTTTTGATATAAATGTTATTATTCAATAAATGAAAATCCCGCACAAATAAGTATTCCTCAATCAAATCGCATTCAATACATTGCTTTTCCGTTTTCTATATCTATATGATGTTCATATTAGATATAACTAGATCTGTTTTTTTTGCAGGCAACGAAGTTGGATCCGTTGAGACTGCTTCATCATCTTCTGGGTCTGGCGCCTCGTCCAACTATAATAACGCGCGGTTTTACAAGTCCGTTGACAAAAATAATGATTATACGTTGGAAAGTTCCTCAAATCAGGGATACAGCAACAGCAACAATCAAGCTACGTCAGGCTCCTCTGTAGTCATCACACCAAAAGTTAAAAGCACTCAAACTAGCTCATCGTCATCTTCTTTGACTAATTCCGGCTCGAGCAGTCAAACATCTTTTCAATCAACAGGTAATTTTGCGCGTTCTATAATAGTTTGACCTGTATATACAGTATAATAAAGTTCTCTCGCTGCGTTCACCTATTTCCTGACGTGCGAATCATTTAAAACTTGCACACAATTGTCTATCAAAAGTGGTGATGCCATTCAAATATATTTGTGGAGTCACTCATATATCCAATATGTTGACGAACAAGAAAAAGTGGTCCCGTTTATCATCACTTTTAACCTATTTTCCCATTAATACTTCACTTTAAAATATAGTTTCACCAATAGACATTATATATTATACATAAGAATATACAACGTTATAATAAAATACACTACTATTTTGTTCAATATATACATTTATTAATAATGTTTGATTGCTTTTAGGTGGATCTCCAATTTCTGTAGGTCCAAGGCCAATTCCTATAGTACCATTGGGTCCTGTTCAAATAAGTCCAGTACCGCCGCCGGAATTAATATCGCCAGTGAGCCCACTACCATCACTACCGCCATTACAATATCCTTGGTACAACTGGTACCCACAACCAGGTAAAATCTTCTTATTTATTTTTTTTATCAAGTTTAGAATGTACTTAATTATTAAGACCTTATTAGTTATATAGTTATTGTTTGTACAGAAACTAAAAATCACAATTTTTATATTAAACTTTAATATTCCTGAGTTCAATAATTTGGGAAATTTGGTGCAGGATTTTAATTAACTTTAATTTGAAATTTATTTTGTTTTTCTTCAAATTTTCTCTATTGTTTTTTTTATTATTAAGAATGTTACTGTCTCAAACTATGAATAAATATATTTTTTTCTTTGTAACGTTATTATGGATACAAATATTTTTAATAGGTAAAACTTGGATTCCAAACGAGGGAGCGCCGTGGTATCCACCAATAAATAGCTGGTATCCACCACAAAGCGGTTGGTATCCTCCATCAAGCGGCTGGTATCCACCACCAACTGGCGGATCTTCACCAGGAGGTTTTCTACCACCAAGCGGCGGACCTCTACCACCAAGGTATTTAAGTTAGCTAGGTACCAAAACAGTTCTAGCTAACTACATATTTTGTTTACTATCAAACACCTACTGTTCTTTGTAAGCAACAGTACGTTATACTAAAAGATTTCTCTCAGAATTTAAATTTCTACCTGTATCTGAGACTAGGCAATTGATTGGCCAATTGCTCATTAGTCCATGCTTGGCTAGTATCCGTATCTTGCTATATATGCTAAAATAAATATTTTTTTCTTATGAGTAGAATATATTAGACACAAAGCAATAATCCTTGGATATATTACATCCGCAATTGGGCATTTGGACATAGATGTCCATGAGGGATCTGAATAATATTTGATATATAAATTTAAATCAATAGTTATAGGTTCCGTAGTCTGAGATAACAGCCTATTTTTAATATTACACGCTATTGCGTTACATACGTTAACCAGCGGCCCCGTCCGACTTAGTTCGAGTTGGACTATTAATTATTAAAAATTTACTGTCGTTTGCCTTGATTAGGCATAATTAGGGTAACTGACATCTTATGCAGCCTATATCTGCAAAATTACGAGATACAGAAAATGATAACATTCGTATTGGTATGGCAGAATTGCGTTCCTCAATAAATAATTAAGTAGATAAGCTTAGAATGGAACAAATTCTAACATCAACAAAAGATAATTTTTCAGGTGATTTCTGAATAACGAAAAGTTATTTTTAAAATAATCTCTATAGTACTTGGACCAAAATAATTCATTGCATTCTCAGCTGGAAATATTAACATTTGGGTAATTACATAATATGAAATATCAAGATGGAGCAGATTATATGTAGCATCACCTATGTTACTAATTATATGATCTACTGTATATCTATTATATTCAGATTATTACTATTATTATTTTCAGGTTCAGATATTATTATATTCTACTTACGCTTAGAAATAGCACCTGGAATATTTTAGGACGGGGTTGTACTCGGTGTGTGAATAATAAATACGTATATTCATTTACAACGAACTTTAAATATTAAGCGACGCTCATTGCGATACATTAATGAAAATGATATCGGAATCGGTAAGTCGGTTCTGAGATTAGCGCGCTCAAACGCACAGACAAACAGACACGAAACATAACAACTATTGTTTATGGTTCTATTACGTTAACAAAGGCCACTAAAAGTAGTTTTTTTCATATATCCTTAATGTACAGAATGTAAAAATAAGAATGTAAGGAAAAATTAAGATTTCTAATAATCATGTAAGTATATGTATATAATTGTTACCCGAATGAAGTCGCAGGGGACCGCCGGTGTATTAAAAAAGTTAACCTAAGCAATCTCGACACTAATACATTTATTAGTATTAGGGTACTTGCGTTATTCGTATTAAGGATATCTTTTAAAAATCAATTTTAATTACTTTATAAGGCTCAATTAATAACAATATTTTAGTATTTTTTTAAGTTTCACCTGTTAGTTTACACTCTCCCCATATAAAATATATAAAATATCGTATATAATATCTTGTTCAAATAGTGATACCGTTACGAAAAAACTTGTTTAAACTAAAAGCGGATAACATTTGATGTTATTACAGATTAAAAAAAAAGTTGTTACATAAAAAATTGCAGGATATAAATGTATGTATATACATATTGATATCAATTGTATTTATTAAAAAGAAGAGGGATATGTAAAAAAAAATTATTATTTGTTTATGTTTTGCTAACCAGTGGCGGTGCCCAACCACCATCCGGTGAATCTCCACCTCCAAGTGGCGGTTCCCCACCACCAAGCGGCGGATCTCCACCACCAAGCGGCGGATCTCCACCACCAAGCGGCGGATCTCCACCACCAAGCGGC
>PDGT01000154.1:280287-320832 GCA_003671415.1 Megathymus violae | reverse complement strand
GGGATCATTAGGATACGCAAGCCCCCCCACCACGACAAGGTGGCAGCCCCCGGGGGGGATCACCTCGAGAACCTAACCTAACCTAACCTAAATTCTAGTTTTAACAAAGGCATTTAGTAAAAACTAGTTCCAACTAGGGAAACGCGTTCTATCTAAAAACTGGTTTTAACTGTAACATATATATATTATATCCTTAAGTTTGCCGTATTAAAACGCACCTGGATATCAGAAGCTTAGACAATTGAAGCCTTAGGATGAGCGCGATGTGCCGATCCAGGTACATACTTGTGCCACTGGACTTATTGGACTACAACTGTGGACTGGATCATGAATAGTATATTGACGATTAGAAATAAACATAAGAAACAGACAATACAGTGGCAATTGACAATTTAAGGAATTAAATATGATATAACTCTATTATCCGTAGCGAAATATATAAAAATACATTAGAATACATAGAACCGGCGGTAAATAATGAGGCTGATTTTACTTAAATCCGTCTCTACAATGGACAACTAACTAGATAGGTTGGAGTTGTAAGGGGTTCTATCCATCCACACCCCCAAGCCACCCTACTCAACAACAGACGAGGGTATGGCGACCGTTCTCTCCTGTTGGAGGTCTTGTAACTACCTTTCAAATGTTTAAAAACATTTTCATATAAGTGCCTTGTTTCCGCAGGTTAATCCCCTCATATACATATATACTCACAAAATCCACACTGTATATTCTATAATATTATTATTAAACACATAATGAACAGTTTATAAAATTCATTCATTATTTTCTCTTCTTACTTTCAAAAGCAAAATTGTATTCACTTTCATTTTAAAAGTAGGTTTTCTATACAATTTTCTCGTATTTAGTTGGCATATTCCTTTATAGCTTCAAACGCTTTTGACAAATTCCTGTGCAGACATTCGATAGCGTAGCGAATGTCACAATTCTGTCCGATTCACGACTTATTAAATAATTTTACGTTCCTTCACAACGTAACGAATCTTTGCCTTTTAAAACAATTTTCTTTAGAAAGTCCACAAAACAAGATAGAATGTCGCCGAGTGAAATTTTATAAATAGGTACATTTCTACGCTTTCATATGCATATGGAAGTAGTAGACGAGATTCTAGTTTAACTAGTGGATTCTAGTTTAACATGAACACTTAACAGAAAAGTAACCAATGTATGTTACATGGATGTATCTTTCTCCACACACGCGGTGGACGGCTGCAGAGAGGCTACGAATCTGTAAGCATCTCACGTAATTCGACGTCGTACTAAAGGGAGATCAGGTATCTTTTGGAAAATCCTCTCTCACCATTAATAAAATAAACCAATGGTGTTACTGAATTAGGATAGCCAAAGCACGGGCGACCTTTCCGCAGCTGCGACCTATAAGGCAATCTAGGAAGCTGACGCGAAGAGTGAAATGGAAGATATAGGTTTAAAGATTTTTATTCTCAAAAAAAAAAAAAATCGCTCAAACGTTAAAACCGTCCTGCTATATGGGTGCGAAACGTGGAGGGTGACAAAAGACATCACGCAATGGATCGAAGTGTTCTTAAACCGATACCGTAAACATCATAAACAGATTCTTAAAAATTTCTGGCCTGAAAATATCTCCAATGAAGACCTGGGGGATCTATGTCATGGAACGCCGATCGGTCACCAGATCAGACGCCGTAAGTGCACATGGTTAGATCACATCCTCAAAAGAGCTTCCAACCACATTCCTAGACAAGCTCTGGAATGGACTCCACAAGGGAAGAGGAAGCGTGGCCGTCCCAAGCACACCTGGAGGCGTTCAGTGGCATCGAAACTGAAGACGATCGGGTTGACATGGCCCGAGACAAATTAGTAGTAGTAGTAATAGTTACTGAATAGTCTCACCGGTAGAACGGTTCCTTTTCTAGCATGGTGATACCACGGTGATGGAATCACCTTAGAAAGGTTCCCGCGCAATGAAAACCGAACTAATCCATTGATAGATTTCCTTAGCTAACTTGCACTAATGGTACAACAAATTTAAGCGCAGACAGTATCTTTCAAAGATGGAGGAACATGGAAGATAACGATGAGCAAAGGTAAGTCAAGAAATGTCAACGCGCTGGCGCAATTGGCGCCCTAAACGAAGTTTCCTGAACTGCAATGATTTTGTACGTTTTTAATGCTCTAGTTTTTTTTTTATGTTGATAGCTGACAAACGAGCAGACGAGCCACCTGATGGTAAGTGGTCACCGTCGTCCATGGACATCAGCAACACCGACGGTATCACTGATGCGTTGTCGGCCAGGAAATTAGAAAAAGTTAAAAAAGAAAGAAAGAACTGGCTTTCAAGCCCCCAGCCGGAACACGACGAATCGTTTGGCGGCTGACTCAAGCAGGAGGGCGGTAGCTAGCCAGGCAGGCTTCACGGAAAGATAATAATACCAGTAATAATATTAACGACTTAGTAATAATACCGATAATATAATCCTTACGCGAAGCCCTACCACCAAGGAGGCTGACTTCTGTCGCCTCTTACGACACCCTGTTTTGTCAGCATGGGATTGGGGGGAGTATTCTAGGCCGCCCCAATACGGCCAGAAGTAGGTTCTATGAGTATATGAGAGAGAGAGAGAGAGCGAGAATAGTAATTTTTAACAATATTACCTAATTTTTTAGTTTCGCCTAACTTTCGGAGTCCCCATATTTACCATTTTAATAATCAATGAATTCCTAATCGGCGGACTTACTAAGATTTCTAGGCATTTTGTTCCTCAGTGAAATAATTCGAAAGAAACCGTAGGTAAACAACTCTTATAACAAATTCCCTATAGCATATCCATTATACTTGTAAATCCTGGACAGCAGCAACACTTGTTGCAACGCTTCAATTCTTTGTTGTAATGAGTTTGAGTAGCTTTAAATTTTTTAAGCGGGTCATTGCTTCTTTCTTAGATGGCAACGCAGCAGCAGGGGCGATGGTGATTACTTTGTCACTTGCAGACCGTTACTGTGGAAAAAATAGTCGCAAACAAGTTTTAGACTACCATGGGTTACAGTGATCTCTTCCTACAAGTTGGACTACTTGCCCGAATTTACCTTGTTTATGGAACGCTTTTAAAGAATGCCTGAATGAACAAAAAATTCTAATTTGAGATAAAATTAAAATCAAATTGAGTAATAGCACGGTCTAAAACAAAATACCAGATAATCTATTCGGCCCACATCACCACATTTTTACTTGTATGGGAAAACTTTCCAGGAGTATGTTCCCTGAGGCTTTCTTTATTGGTGTACAGCGGAAATTGAACCGTATGTTCTGTGTCATAAAATATAAAACTCATATTATACTTCATTATGAATCTATGTCAAAGAACAAGCATTGACCGGAACGACCAAGAGGTTCAGATAAACTAAGGTTAAGACGTGTTTTAATTGTCTATGCTCTGTCGTGGGTACGACGAAAAATCAAGATAGTGTCAAGAAACCCGAATCGGACTCGAGTCGATGTCAATTTTTGTACTAATATAATCAAGGAACATTTTTTGTTTGCGTTTCCGGCAAAAATAAAACTTTCCTTCATTCAGATTGTTTTCTTTATAGAAAATCAGGTCCAGTATCCAAGATCACGTTCTTATGAGAAACTTGGTAAACAATACACTTCTACAATCTGGCTAAAGTGTTGATATAGCCAGACTATAAAATATTTTTTTCTCGTTATCGAGTTCGTTCAGCATTCTAATTAGTTCCATCAACGTTCCCGTCGTGCACCCTGCTGAATAGAGGAGGAGGCTACGGCGTGAAATCCCTCCCGCTGGAGGTCACTGAGCCCTTTACCACCCTATTTAATTACAACGGTATTTGGTCAATAGAAGGCTATTTTGCCCGTCTGGCCAGCTACCACCCTCCTTCTGAATTGTACCGTGAAATGTTTCTTGCGTGTTTCGGTTGTTATACAAGTCATCGACTTATATCGATTTACGATACCCAACACGTTTATTTTTTAGTATCTTGCCCGTCTGTGACATGGTTTATCTACTTATATAACATCGTGGTTATGATTTTTGACCATTAACTGAATGCTCTAAAATTGCTCTAATTCCCGACATACCTCTTTGAAGTTTCCGGTAATATTAACGCGATGTAATTACGTGATAGGCAATATTTCTTTTATATTACAATGCGATATACGTTTTTTACATGAACAAATGGCTTTGATAAGGTTATTTATTTCCTTTTTATATTTCTACTGCGAGTAATGAATTGTATATTTTAAATTACTGATATATGAGGTACATTGTATTGTGAACTCAAACATTAATAGAGAAAATTTAACAAGTGATAACACGAAAAATATACCTTTATTAATAAAAAAAATCCTTTTTTCCACTTTATTTTCTTTTTTATAACGAATTGTATATTAATGGTATAAAACAAAATACTTGGTAACCCACACAACTCCAATGCACCCCGCAATTAATATTCACAGTCTTTATTTATAGTTTTAAATAAGTAAACACCCTGGACTTTTTGCCTTCAAAGGAAGCCGCAGTGTCCTTATTTTTAACAGTATTCTTCACATTATTTATAACTAATAATTATAACTTAATTTAAAATTTAGTGAAATTCCCTTTATCGTAAAATAAATATAGCCCTTCATTTACATATAAATTCCTAATTATACAATCAGATCAAGCCTTTTTGCAAGTCTGCATCGGTTATGACAACAGGCAACGTTTTATTAGTTTAATTCATAGAGTGAATATAATAGTAATTATGGTTTGATATGACTATAGCCAGTAACATAGACCCCTAGTAATGTATTCCCACGCTCTGATAGGGTTGTTACTTCCAAATACGGAGAAGCCATAAAATGAAACATAAAATTCCGTAATTGTGGTCCGCAGATTAAGAGTTTATTTGTAACAATTAATATTGTTAATATACTGTTCATTAGCATACATACTAATATGGAATTTATGTGTTATTTGTCAAACTTTGACAGTCTTGATTACTCATTGTAATTACTCATTACTCCTGGTAATGAAAAATTATTGGTAATGGTAATATGGTTTTTAAAAATGCACGCTATAGAAATGATATCTTTTAAAAACTAATAGTATCTAGTGTTTTAAAATATACTGAAATTTCAATGGACATATTATGTAAGCGAAAGTTTTTTTTAATAATTGTAAATCAATGCTTGAGTACAATCCCACATAATTCAAATATAGTTAATTTAAAAAAAGTATGATTCATGCTCATGTATTTAACTAAATTAAAATATAAATTTGATAAAAACTTAGACTGCATAATTTACTCATGGTTGGCACTGTGGAGGGACTGTTATGTTACTTTACACTTTGTGTGTTCAAGTTCCGTAAATCATAAGTTTATTAAATAAAAAACCTTATTATATTTTAGAAAAATATTGTATATTATTTGTAGTAAATAAAAATCTACAGATGTTAACATTTGGAATGAGACAAACCACAAATCATCTTTAAAAACGATATCTATGCTTTAATCAAATTTTACAGTTACAGACACTTAGTTTTACAACGCTGCATCCGGGCGTTGATAACCCTACAGCCGCGGTATAATCTGTGTCGCGGTAGGGTACTTACCTGATAACTATTCTATGACGTTTTCTCATTACACTTAATAATAGTCGTTAAGTGGTTATGAGCCTGTATGATTATCCTGAGAAGTTACATGTAAGTGCTCAAACAACGTTAGCTTAATAATCTATATGGGAATTACCGCATGTTTATTACTCACTAGTCTATATTTACTGGTGACTTAATTACCGTTAATCAAAGGATATACAATTTACTGTGAATCAGTATAGAATATTATCGTTTTTGTAACATCTTCTGTACTTATTTAGCAACATATTTTTTTATAATTCAACTTCATTTTCTTAGTCTTCCTCATATGTATTTACACGCCATCTGGTGGTAGTTTTTGAACTAAATCAGTAACAAGTGTGACGTAAGGATCATAGATGGCAGGAAACACGTTTACGGTGACATCTGCCGAAGGAATGTTGCATTAATTTGTATATAATTAATTGAGGTGTTAAAGTAAGAAAAAAAGAGGGCGCTGCCTTCATATTGAAGTGAAATTCTTTAGCCAATCATACGATATTATTTTTTATAACACTGATAATATAATGAAATCATTATAATTTTGTTTCTTTATAATGAATTAGCAATCGGGGTTGAAAAATGATCACAGTAGCTTAATTAAAAGTGGAATATTACGCAGTACTTATTTCTTAACGTAAAGCTTTATTCGTGAACAGTAGCTGGCAATTCTACTGTTTTTTCCGAAACAAAAAGATTCTTCATAAAAAAAACACTGAAGTGGACAGTGACCACTCAACATCATAGTGAATGTCGAATTTTTATTTACTAGCATTAAATAATTTTAAAAAGGCATATATGACAACCGACATCTATCTCACTACTGAACCTAAAACCTACTAAACCATAAAAAATTGAATAGTTACAACCAAAATTAAAAAAATTGCAACTTTACATGTTTATATAAATATAACATGTTTATATTATATTTGTATGTTGTTTATGCTTACAAACATTATTAGCTCGCAAGTTTATCATCGGTACATAGCCTCTAATGATCTTCAGTCACTCTTTGACCGGTAGCGTATTCGCTACCGGAGGAGGATGGTTTGGCACAAAGCAAATCTCCTTGCATCACAATTTTTTATTAATGATAATTAACATTTCATTCGAAATATGTTATACAATCTTTTTTGTATATAATACTAAAATATCGCTTTAAAAAAATAAATAAAAATAATAGATAAACGTTTACACACTCACACCCCGCACTAGAATTCCCTGTGTCGCGGGTGGCATGGACGTACACAAATATGACATGACAAATACTCATGACCCGGGAACAAACATACATCTGTCACATAAATTTATGTCCCGGCCGGGAATCGGGATCACCATTAACTGGACTATGGGGTCGTCAAAGAAAAAAGTCACGAAGAAGCGGCAAAGAACTTCTAAGAATAAAAAAATAATATAATATTAATTAATGGAACGCAAGTTATTCCCCTCTGTGACCCCCCATATCTTAAAGGAATAAGGAAAAATGTAACATATAAAAACCTGAAGTATACCTTAAATGAGAGTGAGTATCTGTCTAACGTTCTACTTATATTTATTAATAACATTCTAACTTTTCTTTGAATAAGATAATTGATGTAAATGTGAGTGCCATAGCGAGACTGACATATTTTACCTTAAATCAATATTTACTTTATAATGTATTAGGATTCATATCTACTGTTTGAATTTATCATATATTAAAGTAATGTTTCGGGTAATTAGGTAATTAAAAATTATAATTTTAATAGGAAAAACAACCAAGTTTATGTACCGTAGGTTATTTATTACATTTACCCCGTGTTCAGGGGCGAATTTAACATAGACATTCAACTGCTTAATAGTTACGATAGCTTTAAATCTCACACAATAGCTATAAAATACGCAAATGGAATTAACCTGTCGTTTTTATTTCTATGAGATCGGTGAAAGCCTTAGAGAGATAGAAACTTTTCCTTACAAAAACTATTATACTTTAATCAGTCTAAGTATCCCTTAAGATATAATCATGTTTTTGAACTTGAAATTAAAATGAAATTAAAATTGAATACCCCGCTTTGTAATTTCAGGATTTTCACCTTACAGATGAATTCAGCAGTGATAATATCAATATCATCAACTACAACTCGACCTACAGCGGGTATCCATCCTTACGTAGTGAACGTACCACGTATACGGTCGGCGCGGTTTGCGGCGTCATTCATTGTGCGCACTGCAAGGGACTGGAATATTGTAACTTGTCCGCGTCGGTGTTCCCGCCTTCTTACAATTTCAAGAGGAGAGTGATTGGGCTTTTATAAGTTAGTGCGTTCAACATCTTAGACTTCATCACTGCTTACCATCAGGTGGGATCGTTGTCAAGAATTAATTTCTCTTCTCTGTAAAATAAATAAGTTAGGAAACTAGTCAGATAATTTTTTTTTAACACATCTATATTGTGAAGATGCAGTACAACCTATCAATGCGAAACTATTAAAATGAATGACTAATGAATTTAGAATGAAACCATATACCAATTATATACTATAAGAATAATTCTTCTTACATTATAAATTGAGTCTCAAATAAATTATGGTTTTTAAAGGCAGGATATATGGTAAGTGCATCTGTGATGAAATCATTAAAAGCTAAGAAGTCACTATTTTTATCTACTTATATACTATTTTTATATTTTTATGTACTATTTTATCTAATAATATTTTAGTTTAGAACTTTTTAGATTGATTACAACATTATAAGCAATATAAATACTCTGTGCACAAAACATTCAATACACAATAAGTACTGGCATTTTTTTTATCTTTTAAATATGAATATTTATTTAACTTAACCTATGGTTATATAACTGCAATGGAATCTGCAATTTTACAGACTTGAATGTGGCTATGGTCAGGTGGGGTCATGATGCAATATTAGGGTAAATGTAATAAACATGTATTGATAGCTTTATATCTTTATCTACTCCCATGCTTTAAATCCTCTATAAAAGATTCTGAAACAGTTAGCTCACTGCTTGAATTAGGAAAATTGACCCATAAGTCAATAAAATGAGGCCAACATTTATTTGTCAACTTTATTAAGTGTGAGCAATGCTTTGAATGTTGCTGTTTTCTGGGCTGCGACGCTTTAGTGTCTGCCGTCGACACGCTAAGAAGAAGATTAAGCCGGATAAAAATTAACAAATTTGAGCAATGCTCAGTTTGTTAATGTAAAGCGCAGGTTTTTCGAAGCGAAGTGATTACAGTTGTTAGTATCGAATAGTACTTGGTAATGTTTAGTAGGATCAATTTGTAAAAGTAAACACTTACCTTACCCTCCTAATTTTACCCTAATGTCGTGTTTACGGTGAAATGGGCTGACAGTGGGTACGCCTGGGGCAGTAATCCGTAAACCCTTTCACGAATCAGCAATTGTTTTGGTTCGGTAAGCTTCAAGGGACTCTGGACGCTGATTTTATTACGGAAAATAGTAAATAATAAATCCTTACGAACTCAAACGCTCACTCGTATATGATTCCGTATAACCATATTTTTAATAAAATTCCGTTACAATTGACAGAAATACCTTATTGAAAATTAAAAACTCGCCAAAAGCATTCTTATGCGGAAAGGTAATTTATTACAAATAGGATTACTTTAAGGATAAGACTGCTTGGACATGAGTTTAATGTAGCCATTAGTGCGTTCTAGAACTATGAGTAGGAAAAAACTCCTTGAGAGTTTCTTGCCGCTCCTTCTTCCGGGACCACTTACGATGGGGATTTGTGAAGGTGATGGCGTAGTTTGACGTTCGATAAATGTTTATAAAAACCAACTTCGAATAAATATAAATTCATTCATATCATGTATGACTTGCAGAAACACAATGATAAAATCATTTACACACGCACAAAATACGACAAACACCGGTGATTATGAGCCTAATATTATCTATTCGATATTTATTATATAATACGTATTTCGTATTTCCTTCATTTACTTCGTTTATTTGTTTCAAGGAACATCCATATAAAATATTTAGTATTAGAATAGCAACAACGAAAGTAAAGCGTAAATATAACGTAGATAATTAGCCATGTGTACAAATTCTCAACTGTAACAAAAGGATTGTAGGACGCTACGTCTATTGTTTCTCACAAAACCAAAATCGTTAGAAACTCTTGGGTGGGCGGCCGTTTTACTTTGCAATTATTTACTTACCATTAGAGTTTGGACAAAAGAAAGTACGATTTAATCGTACTTTTAAGGGTTGCCCTTAAATTATTGAATATAATCTAATTTAATCTAATTTCTTCAAGAGGAGAGTGAATAGGCTTCTATAAGTTAGTGCGTTCAACATCTTGGACATCATCAACACTTACCATCAGATGGAGTGTTGTCGAGCATTAACTTATTTTGTCTAAAAACATCTGAAGAATGAGAAATGAATGTAACTTCAACTAAACTTTTGGAACACATTTAGATCGAAATTATTATATAGTGTTTCTACATTATTAAAATTCTTTATAATCTTTTTTTTCTTCGTGTTGTTACATAATTATAATAAATTAAAAGCTCGTGACTCTCTTCGGGAGAATTTAAAGTACCTAATATATTTACTTACTATGGTTTTTCAATACGTTTATGAAAATTAATCAATCAATTTATAAATCAATTAATCTATCGATTAACTATCAATCAATCAATCAATCAACCAATGAATCTATCAATCAACCTATCGGTCAATCATTTGTCTGTATTATCATTCGATTATTTATAAGTATTATTTGTAACAGTACATTTGTGCGAAAAAGTATAGTATTTACGTGAGAGCAGAAAAATAATATACAAAATAGATAATATATTTATCTAGTTTATTAAGCATAATTTAGTTGTATCCTCAATTGAACAATTAATTTCTTTCTTTCTTCTTCTTTTTTAGCCGACAACATATCAATATCACCTTTGGTGTTACTCATGTCCGTGGGCCACGGTGACCACTTACCATCAGGTGGCTCGTCTGTTCGTTTGTCGGCTCTACACATTAAAAAAAAGAACTATCTAAAATCGTTCTTGGTTAAAACTTATGTGTTGCCTACTGTAGCAATCTTCAATGGGGCTCGGAGGACATTTTTAGAAGCAAAAAAAATCGTGCATAAGTGATTAGATAAAATGGCTAAATTGTTAAATGATTGGGAATTTTTATTTGGTGTAAACTGAAATAAGAAAACTGTCCAGACCCATTAATAAAAGAGAACTACCCATGTCATATATATATAGTTATAAAATTTAACACAAAATGTGTAAATCTCAATCAGTTTAAAAACTTAACAAAAAAAAAATACTACAGACAACTTCTGTAATAAAATAATATGTGTAATTATAATAAATATCATTCAGACACCTTGGAACACCCCTATCGCTTTCAGGGTTGAGGGTGTCCTTAATGATTGTCTTGCGAACCGTGTCAAGATCACCCACAAACCCTGCGCTAAAGGGGTGGACACGCCCTTGTGTTCTTAATTTCAGTTATGGATCGGTAAAGTACATCACTCATAACACGATTGAGTTATTACTTAAGAAATTAAGTGTTACCTGCAACTTCATCACCGTATAATTTAATTTTGATTCTCTTTCTGTCATTATAATGAAGTGCGTAAAACATTACACACTGAAATCAGACGTCACGAAGCACTGACCAATAGAGCCTAAACTCCATAACTTTAATTCGTTCGAAGCTGATGCCATTTCAATTGCCACGGCCGACTGGGTTCCCTCGAGTGGCGCCCCTCGCAGTCGACTGCAAGACGTTGCCAGTTTAAGAACTATTATGGGAACATTACAAAGAATATTATTCTAGCTTTAATTGTAATGAACACCGTGGTCATCGTTGTGGAAAAGATGCGGTCCGTAGATACCTTGTGACACGGTATTATTAGGGATCCTTACGACAATTTAAGCTATACGGCATTCATTAGAAACCTACTGCAGAGCATCGGACTATTCTGATTATGATAATGATGATATAATGATGATAATGACTATTGGGAAGCCTTGGGAAACCTCTTGCACTGATGCTCATATGCAGTCAGGTAGACCGGTGAGCGATAATTTAAGTGTCGGTTCTATGACAGCAATCGAACGATCATATCAATGAGAGGTTTGCATGTATTCCTGTCCCGTTAAAGTTCGCTGGGCTTTGTACCACTCGGTTTAATCGTGAAGTTACTCATTTGTGATGGTGTGGTGGTTCTCTTTGTGTATTCTAACGGTACTACGACGGTGAGCATTTGATTTTTAAAAGGTTTACCGTGGAGACCACATGCGCTGAATACAGGAGTCGCAGGAGTGGTCAGATTAGCGAAAGTTAGGAGAGGCCTATCCAACAGTGGATTTCCGAAGGTCGATGGATGGATGGAATTGTAAACGGAAAAGAGACATATCATCAGACTGCATGTAGCCACCGTCACACATGATTGTCATAGGCCTCTTACTCCACTCCACTACTGAATATAGGCATCTCTTAGGATACGCTACTAAACCCGATGTTCGTCGTTCAGCCACCGCCAACAGTTTTCGCCCATGAACATGGGCAGTAAGAGAAAAAATATCGACGTAAAATCACCTCGTAAACCTTTATTACATACTTTGCAGAACCCGTGTCATAGTCCTCTGGGAATACCTGATAAGGAAACTCGTCCCCCAGTTTGCGTGTAAGTATTTGCAGGCGAACTCTTTAAACTATGGTAAACCTTCTCGATATTCAAGGCGCACAGGCCTGTTGAAGTAAAAATCAACAGATGTAACATTCGCATACAACAACTATCCAACCGTGACCTAATGGGCGCATTTGTTGGCTACTGTCAACGCAGTTAGCGTTGTAAATAAAATATAAACGTGTAAAAAGTCACATCTGCGTTGTATGTTAATGATTAATATTACCCACTCTTATGTACATTTTTGCTATTTGCATTTTGCTACAATTCCTCGGACACTTACAAACTTTTCTTTCGTAATATTTTGATATTTTCATTAGGTTTTTTAACAAATTCTTTCGTTTATATATCTTTCCTGTCCCTTTTAATATATCATATCTCCTTCTCAAAATTTTGGTCCGGTTTTACACAAAATTTTCCGTATTTTATTATGAAATTTCACATTGTGGATCGTAGGATTACTGAAGTAAAATTTCTTTAAGCGCAACTTGAGAGTAACTTAGATTTTTTCGCACTCAGCAGTCTAGTGTGATTTTTTAGTATCCGCTATTTGCCCACTGGTGGCAAAATGTTAATCTATTGAAATTTTTTTTAATAAATAATGATTTAAAGGATAAAAAAAATTGAAAATTTCCGAGTGCATTTTCTTATATAAGTTATTATTTTTGTAATAATTAAATTATTGACGCATTATTTTAATTGTTTGACGTTTGCTACATTCTATAGAATTTTTTAACACGGTTATATTGACGTGAGCTGTTATAAACTTTAATAATATACATGAGTGAAAATTCTTTAAAAGAGTAAGGCTGATATAAATTGTAAGTTTTACTTCGGTTGAAGGTAAACACACGCATTATTTGTTTTTAATATCACAACCATTACGAGTATTACCTATTATTTATGGACAATGTTTATGCACCTTTTGCGTGCCATTGAGATGTTAATAATATTTTTGATACTTAGCATTTAAAAGGTGAACTTGCGATGTTTCACATTGGCAAAATATTTTTTTTTATTCAAAACATGTACAAATGTGTGTCGAAATACGTGGGAGTGACGTATTTTTTATGCTGTCAGTGCTATTTCGTTATGTTAGATAAAATCATAAATATTCAATAATAGCTATAAATATATTCACACATTAGTTTTCTGCAATAACTTTTCTACCAGGTATGTAGAATAAAACTTAGTCCTGGCAGAGATATGGTTTATAACAGCACTATTGAATGTTTAGAATAAAAATGCGTATAAAAATTTCTTAATTGAAAGTATTTCACATATTGCCTTGATGATTGTTCAAAACATAAATACTATTATTACTATTATTAGTTGGTAATTTCGGGCACGTTCGCGCTTGAGGGCTGATGGCGTTAGGACACATGGTTTTACCCCTTGTATTCAAATTAGCAGAACGCATATGTTCCGACTTCATGTACATTGGTGAAGGAAACTGCTACGGAAATACATTTTTAAAGTATTTTAATTATGATTGATTTATTTGGATACCTAAATATTTGGTACAAACGGATCACAATTTTCATACATGACTTGGAAACTTTTAATACTTCACTGAAAATATTTTTGTTATTCGCGAATTGTGTATAAGCCTTACCAAAAACATCTTTGTCATCTGTTACAAAGTTGTGCAGATAAACCTTGGGAATTTAACAGGACTAAGTAATTATTAATTGCAATATTCGTAATCGCTTTTCTACACAACTGTCGACTGTGACTCGCGCACGGTGGTATTTCGATCCCACTTAAGATATTCAACATTTGCATATAAAATTATCGTTCGGTTGATTTGAATGCCAGTGGCGTAACGTACTATATTGGTTTGGTGGTTTGTCTGTCGCGTTATTTAGAACAACGTAACGGACGATTAATTGTTTAACCGACTTCAAAAAAGGTTTTCAATTCGTTTGAATTTTTTTATGTTCATTACCTCTGTAATTTTATCCGACTTCAAAAATTCCTTGTTTGTTTGCGACAGAATACTTCTTGTTTGGTCTCACTTAAATTTGCTGAAAAAAAAATGGGTGAATAATAGGAGATGAAACCATGAAATTCACCTTCTTCAAGTTGAAGTTTTTTTTTGTTCAAGTATTTATTGTTATAAATAAGCTTTTTGTGCTATTTCATCCTATCAGCTTATTTTGGATTTTGGATATTTTATTAAGATATTGCTGTGCAAAGGATAAAGAATTCGTATACTTATTTAAATATTAACTTTTGTCTCAGCCCCACCTGCGATATAAAGTTTTCCATAGAAACGTATGAAGGGTGTAAAGTTTTACCCAATAACCATTACCTTAAAAACCTAAAAATAAGTCTGTATGCACGATGCATTAGTCTAGAATAAAATTAGAAAAATGCCAAATTTACAATAGTAGTTGCAAAGATACTTAAATATTAAAGGTAATTTTATTTTAAAAATAAAATTAATGTAGTATTCATATGTTACTAACTTTAATAATAATCCTGTTTTGATTCCTTATTTATATATAAAGAACACGTGACTTTCAAAAAAAATAATAATAAAAATGTTAGACTATAATTCAGATTGTAACAAACGAATTGAGAAGGAACCGCCTCCCAGTCCGCAGCTCACGCCTTTCTGGAAGTCAGGGCTCTCCTTTAAATGTACTGTTTTTATGGTCAATAAAACTTCATTATTATTATTTTAATAGGTTAGGATTCACACAGACCTGAGTATGCCAGGTTTAGGTGTAGTGCGCCTGTATGGAAAAACCATTTAAAATTGTCAGCACCCGGATAACAAATAAAACGGTCATTGACCTATTCCGGTTCCCATTGACTTATACAATAATACACGGACCTTTATTACACCACAAGTTGACATCACCGAACTACATTTTAAACGTGCGTGCATCATTATTTTAACGAAATAATTACGTTGGCTTAATGTAAAAATGGTCATGCGATTACCTCAACATTTGGCCATTGTTAACAAATAATAAATAGTGTGTTGTTAATAATAGGCGCGTGACCGACAATTTATGATTGGGATGAAAGTGGACGGTAGCGAAGGGTTGATCGCATCTGCTTGTTACAAAATTTCCTGAATTATCGCTATGCAAACGACGTTCACGAGACAGATTTAGTGCATGCATACGAGTATTTCAGATATTTTAAAACGATAATCTGGTATTCTAATGCGTGATGGCAACTATATTAAAAGAGTTATGATATCATTTATATTCGTAAAATATTTTATAATTTACAAAAAGGATAAATGCGTTAGCTTGAATTAAAAATGTACTTTGTTTTATGTCAATAATTCCTTCAAGTTTTTAATCTTCCTAACATGTAGTCAGCATTAATAGTTTGATCTTCGATCGGCACAATAACTTGTGGTTTAACTATTTTATTGCATGCAGAGATGTCCAGAACTGCATTATTTTGACCTAGTACCGCGCCGACTCTACTGGAAACTGGGTAATGATGGAGAAGAGAAAAAACTCTTTTAAACATCCGCTAAAAACAAATATGTACTTATATTAAATATTCATAGTATAATTTGCTGTGTACTAATAAATGTTATCATAGTAACATTATGTAAGAATTAAATGTATAAGATGCGCCAACGCGGGGAGAAGAATAACGTCAAATTTTTTTATCGCCAGCGTGGACCACACCACAGACTGCAAAACGACGGCAAAAAGAACAAGTATGTTCGAGTTTTTCTAAATCACAGATAATAAATAATTCACAATACAATAGTGATTGAATGTGTGTAGAATATTTTTAAGAATTCCATAATTTTAAATTTTAAACGCTAGTCTTCACTATGCTACCATTAAGATGGGTTAGTGCGAGTACCAACGCAAGTGGCGTCCTACATTCGATAACAATGATCGTGATATTCAAAGACATCAACAAGGCCTTCATGTTTTTACAGACACAGAAGTATATAATAAAGATATAATCACACACACACACACACAGACAGACACACACAGAAGTATATAATCACCAGTTTCTGTTATAATGTGAGCATAAAATACTAACACATTTTGGCTTTTACAGTCTTTATAAAGCTTATAGCTTGTCATTGAATAGTATATTTTCGCTTCGGGTGAAAGCTTGTTAAGCTCGCCTTTCAGAAATAAAGCTTTGCATTTTCATAAATGAATATCTCTTTCAATTAGTAGCCTTATAAAGCTTAGTTTGTATTCATCAGATATAATACGTAGTTTGATTAAAATATTGATATAAGCGATGTACAGTTTCACAGTTACTTTGGAATGGGGTTCGAATTTTTTTGCTGTTAAATTATTGTTTAACTAATGCGAAGAACTGGTCTCTTCATCAGAACGGTTTGAAGACTCCACCACGCTGCCATGGTGCGAGTTTGCGGAACAAAATTACCTACTAAACGGTTTTCTCTGTGAAATTGATTTTTTTTTCATATTTCAATTCCATAGAAAAACAGTTTGAAACATTAAATTGAAAATTTTTGGGAAAATTCTGACAATATAATTCAAGTATCCAATTACTTCCGTACGGTTTAATAGATATATAAATACACTTTTGCCACCCAATAGATTCCGAGAAAGTTGATTATGACATAAGTTGACTGACTGAAGAATGGTCTTAAAAGTATATCGTTTATTTACTGAATATACCTACGCAACCCTTATAATCAATATTCTGTGATAATTTAACTTCTGGCGCTTGAGGTTAATTATCGAGGTTGTAATTCGATCTACCCCCAGGATCATTATCAGGGTCGTCAAAGATAATATCAGTACTCATTTTTTCAATTAAAGTAAGTTTCCCACGTGTTTTGGGTCACTGTCGACCTTGTAGTGAACACGACTTCGAAGTCAAAGACGGCGATAAACATTGTTTGGGCATCTAAGCTGGACTGGGGTTTTATTGAATTCTCCGTGTGGAACTTTACCTGTAAGTTTGTACGTACCGCGTAGCTAAAACTAAAAAGATTTATTCAGATTCTATACAAAACAATCTCAATTTAAAAACTTGCAGTTCAGCTTCTGGCCGAGGCTAACTTTTATGTGACGGATCAATGTTTGTTCTCCGGGCATGGGTGTTTGTGGTATCTTATTTAAGTACATCCTACTCGTAACACAGGGAATCCTAGTGCGGGGGTGTGTTTGTGAACGTTCAGAATATTAAAATTTGTAATTTACGTTCTATATTTTATACCTAAGTGTATAATTCTAATCATGTACCCTGTCTTAGAAACTTAATTTTCAATATCATTCACTGGGTACACTCCCATATCATGCTTGTGCTACATAAGCCGGAGATAAAGCATTCTCGCTTTTGACATAAGGTACATAAAATCATTGCGACTTCAATACAATTTACGCAGTATCTATGGAACTCAATATTCGAAACACACAATCAAAATTTAATTGTATACAGTATCGACAGGGTCGCAATCAATGGGGCACATTATTAAGAATTGTCAAATGACACAACATTGAGGGAGTTGCCAGCCCCCGATCGATTTGAGCCATAATCGTGACGTGACAAAAATTCGATGCGCGTGCGCGTTTGGAAATTGCAAATGATTATTTTATTGGTTCAAAATTTTTGTAGCTTGTATTAATTGTAAGTCACAAATTAAGCATTACATCTCAGCGTCGTAAGTCGCATATTAAGCGTTACATCACGGTCCTCACCATTAGCACTTTATCTATGAACTGTCTTCAAGTTGGACATAAATTTCTTTGAGTCGAGTTACAAAGTCTGATGGCTGTGGTCACTTAATATAAATTATAAGACAATTTAAGCGTCATATAATTATCATGGTTATGATGACCGATTATTATAAGCTACATGGTTATTTGAGGGTCTAAAGTGCTAGGACATGAATTTAGTTATTTAATTATAAATAGTAAGTGTTCTCTGTAACTGAGTGTAGGAAATTTCTTCTTTAGTTCTTGCCGCTTTTTCCTACGAGTCTGCTCGAAGTAAATTCGGGACGGAGTTTTGTAGCTTGAGATTCGAAAAGTCGTAAAGACCAACTTCGAATAATGAAAATCAGCATAATAGCATTTTTTTTACAATAACGTTGACAAGAAAATCTACAACATTTGGCTATTATGATTAAAAATCTTACTTTTCGGAGCTGCACGCTACACAAACAAGCCCTTTTTAAGGCGGACATTTGCACAAAAAAAATTTAATTGACCAGCATTTTAGTTACAAAAACTGAGTTGCACGCGTGTCATTTGATATAATTTCGTTTAGTTTTTTTCTATTACTATTGTCAAATAATACACAATTGAAAAACGATTTATTTCAACACAGAACCAGTTCCGACCCGCGGAGGACTCATGTTCATTTCAATTACAATTTGATCTGAGATTGACAAAAGGGATCTGGTTTAAATACGTACTAGGCTGTGGAACTATTTGTGTAGTATCTACCCTCAGTTTACAATGTACATTCTTCACAACTATAAAATCTCTTTGAGCTTGATCGCAACTTATTAACGAGCCTAGAGGCACAGAGCAATCTAGAGCAGTGTAGAAAGGCGGGAGGCTCAATGTTTAAGTTTAAAACAAAAAAGATTTCTCTTTAGTTTTCATGTTTAAACACAATAAAGCGTTAAGAAAAATATTTTCTAACAGAATTAGATATGCTAGTATCCTATCCTCCCACGAAACGTGATTGATAATAATTGATTGATTGATAATGATAACAGCATCCAAAACAATTGTTAATCTTTTTTAACAAGTGTTACATAATTCATTTTCGTCTACGCTATAAGTTTTAAACATTCCTCGTGAACAGTATTCACTAGTATTGATTGAAAATTCCGAGCCGTGATTTTAACATAATCACATTCGAACAGTCAAACAGGGACTTTTCCATGATATACAGTGACTATTACACATGCGTAAATATATTTTTTGTAATTGTTCATTAGTCAACTATCAATTAGACAGCAGTGACGACCATGCAGTTAACTTTTTTACGAAAAGGCGACCAAAGACAATCGTAGCGACGGATCTGGGTTGTAATGATGAAAATTGTTAAAAACACATTTTATATTATACATCGGGTAAATGTGTTTCATAACATCATTAACATTTGTGTCGTTGTATGCGGGACATCGTCACATCGATACATCTGCCACCCGCATCGCTATTCAATATCAAAACAGTAGAGCATTCGATATGTTCTGTAATATCGCAATTCGATAATGACGCACGATTCTATTGAAAGGTACTGTTGCGTAATTATTCATATTGTTGTTGTTTTGTAAGGTGTTTTGGTAGGTATGTAATACTGGTCCCTGTTATACGCCCGTATTTATAAAACTATGTCCAGTATTAGCAGTGACCAGTGTAAACATTTATTTTTATCGATGGTAAATAGACATAAGTTTACCATAAATTATAAATCATTTTGGCAACTTCATATATCATAACGTACGTTAGAAAAAAATTGGTAATGTATTATATTAATTTTAAAACCTACAAATTACACACATATTTGTTATTAGGCTGGGCTGTAATATGACAACCTGATGGTTTGTTCTACAGTGATGTCCAAACACATGCGGGTGTGTCCACTGAACAAAAAAAAAAACAAAGTTAAATCCTAATAAACAGTGTATTTATATAGATATACCTCTCAAGTTAAACGTAGTTATCCCTATCATTTGACATTAAGAATTCACATCCCCATTTCCATAGACACTGTTCCCCAAAGCCAGTAATAATTGAAGTCGTCCATATGTTGTTACAACAAACCGTTCACCAATTACCTACTACCGACCGCGGCGCAGCGACCGGAGAGCGGCGGAGCAACGTTTAAAAAAAAGCACATCAAACGCGGTCGCGTGCGATATTGCGGGGGATCTTAATTTAGAGGTATTCAGAGTAACTACGGAACAGAGGCATACAATTCAGTATATAAACCTTTTAATCCACTGAAGTTATGGTGTTGGGCGCCACCGTGACCATACGTAAATATACCATTAACATTATATAAAAATAAAATATGTAATAACAACAGAAAACTTCAGAAAAGTACAGCGTATTATTTATGTTTGTGTAAAAATATTATTTTATATTATTTAATTTTAATGTTTTTATGGAAAAAAATGTTAACTTTCATTTTTGTTATTATTTCTTTACTTACTGTTAATTTAGAAAATTTAATAGTTACTACACCGACCATTTCATTATATTTTATAACAATAATAAAACCTGATTCCATTCCTATAGTAACCAATTTATCCTCTATCTTTCGTCTCTGATGAAGAAACATTCCACTTACTTTTTAACCGCCTTAAAAAAGAGGTTCTCAATTCGTTTGTATTTTTTTGCTTGTTACCTCAAAACTCCGTTATTTATTTATTTGGAAAATTTCTTTTTTCTTTGAAAGAGTATTCTTCCCGTATGGTCCCACTTAAATTTGAAAAAAAAAATACCACCTATGTATAAGGGTGAAATATAGGAGATGAAACTAAGAACCTTCGTGAAATTGAAATCGATTTCTTTTTGTCAAAATTTTTACTTATTTATAATAATTATAATAATAATAAAACCAAACATAATAAAAGTTCTTTACGATCTCAGATTTTAAATTCCGTATAGTCCTTGCAAAAAAGGGTAATTTTCCTAAGTATTTTCCTAATTTTCCTTGATTTATAAAAAAATTATATAAAAAGAGAATAAGTTTTTTATGTGTATATCTTTTTTAGAAGATCGAACATAAAATCAGATGTACACATAAGAAAGCGAAGATCGTGTACGCTCATAAAATTATAATAAATAATGAAATATATTTTCGTTCTATGCCTCCATTTCCAACCCGTTGCAAAGATAGCTTGACATTTAATAAAACGTAAATACTAAGGAATCAAAAAATATTACATAAATCATATAAAATAATTTAACTTTAATACATCGAAATTCTTATAATTCACACGCGTTGATCATTAATCTGTCTTCTAACGGGTGTCATCTAAATTAAAGATTATTTACGGTAGCAAATAATATTTTTATTATCATGATTGTAGTAACTGGCTTTTTAAGATGGTAAATATGATGTATTACAATTTTCCCAATGTATTTTACACTAATAGTATAACTGCAACGTAATCAAATTTGAACATCGAATATTTTTTGAAAGTTTAATTAACATAGGTAATATATTTATATATTTTTTGTAATTTTTGTCAGTCTAACTACTGAACTTTGGATGATACTTGGCATATTACTCCCTTACATTATGGATCATAAGCTTTGATACTTTCCCGGGAAATGGATCTGTTCTCGCGGAGTAGGTAATAATAAAGCTAAAACGGATATTCTATTAAGAGGGCGGTAAATAAAATTTGGAACGTCTGGCTGCAGCTATTATCTTAAATTAATATTCTAATTACAGAAATAAAATTCAACTTCTAATACTACGGGTGCTATTTCTAAACGTAATCCGTAGCTTATCTGAACCGAAGCGCGGGCGTGTTAATAGTTATACCGACTTATCTACGAGTCTCAAAAACATTAGGTAAACATAGTGTTAGAAGATAAAAAAAATGTTGTTGCTAAGTTATCATGGCCTTTTAAACTAAAATATTCGAATAATTCAATTTTTCATCATTTTTATTTGAATTTACGAAATGAAATTTGATATTATATATGGAATAGTTGAATTAATATGATTATTATCGTTCACAATACATACAATATTATGTTAATAAGTAAAATTTGTAACTGGTTTGCCGCTTCCATTTTTGACTGGCAAAGTGGCAAGGTGTTAAGGACATCCATGGATGATGGACGGTAGGAATATTGGCCATCAAGTAACCAGTGTAGTGGTTCTATTGACATAAAAAATAGAAAACCATATGCTTTTTTTTCTAATAGTATTGAGGTAGTCATAGCAACACACAATAAGGACAAACACTGAATTAAAATTACAATTAACAGTTTTATCGTAAACGCATAATATTGTGATATTATTCGCGCCGCGTGTGAGATCTATGTAGATAAGACACAAGCGGCACATTCGTGCATAATATGCCGTTTTGACTTGCACAGTCGGTGGTGATGTTATCAGCGATTTTACTGCATGTTGTGATATTGTTATTCAATGGATTGGGCGTGGTTTTGCAACACTATAACAATGCGGTTTTCAACAACACAACTTCGAGTTTTCAAATAATTTATGTAATAATCACAGCTATGTTTCCATGTTGTCTATGTATGTGCGTTGTCTGTGTATGTCTGTTGTCTATTTATGCATGTTGTCTATGTATGCATAGAGAAAACTTATGTACTGCATTCACTGCTGTTCTGTAAGAAATTTTGCCGTCATTGCATAGTGTTTTAGTTGCAATGACAGAGGGGTAATATACAAACAGTACATCTCCGTTTTTGTTTTGGCCGGCAACACGTCAGTTACACGTGTGGTGTTGCAGACGTAAGTGATCGGTGATCCCTTACCGTCACCTAGCCTGAATTCTCGTTTGCTGGTTTCTATTAATCTACTAAATGTTTCGCCCTGATTCGTGGATCGCTGACGATTAGTTTTGTGCGTTTTTGTACGCCATCAAGTTGATTGGTGTTGTGCCGTCTTCGTTCATAAGTGAGAGCAGTACTCCATATAGAGATTAACTTGTCTTTTGTAAAACAAAAGCAATTACGTCGCAGTTAAAAAAGGCTTCATCTTGTTTTGGGACGCCAAGCTTTTTACAGGCTAGCATAATAAGTGTCGAATGTGTATCCTCTACTATGTGTTCTAACTCCGCTGCAAAGCAAATTGTTTCAAGCAACGTTGGTCATATGTATTTTACCCAAGAACATTAACTTTTACCCAGGAACATTACCAATATTTAGAAGAAGATATTTGTTATTTGAAGATATTTGATTTCAAAACTGACTAAATACTGCATATTGGAGAATTTTAGGCGTCACAATAAAAATTAAATTTATTCACTCATACAGACTATTTGCTAACATTGCACTTAAACACCACCACACCGCAAACAGTCAACGACCGCTGTTGGGGGAAACCTGGCGGAGCCTTGGATTGAAAGCGGTCGAACGTTTCAATTACGAATCGATACGGGCGACAGATGCATGAATGAATGAAATAATATTTGTTCGAAGTTGGTTTTTACAAACACTTTTCGGACGTCAAGCTACGCCATTGCTTCAACAAAACCCTACGGTGAGCGGTCCCGGAAGAAGAAGCGGCAAGAAACTCCGGAGAAGTTCTTTTTCCTACTCACAGTTACAGAACGCTCTTATGGCTTCACATTAAACGTATGTCCAAGCAGTCTTATCTTTGAAGTAATAATCAAGTTTGTAATATGTCGGCGGCGGCGATGTCTACTGTCTATTGCCGATCGTGAGGCTGTCTATTGTTCACTTTCCGTTACATTATAAGTGGTGAATTCGATGAGTGAAAATGTGAAATTGGATTATGTATCTAAAGTAATTAGAGCCAATTGGCGTTCAGCTCAGTACTTTGAAATGATAAATACCTTTTATAAACACTAACTATGGTTTATGGTTTAAACGTTTAAATTGTTGTCATGATTCAATAGTAAGTAAGCGACTGTTATTATTATAAGTCGTAATTGTTAAATGGTTTTACGACACATTACAACTGTAACATGTTAAAACTTTGACAATTGTTATAAGCTTACCACCACACAATAGTACCGTTGAGTTGTGGTCTGTAGTTAATTAACAAATATTGTTGAAAAGGAAAAAGGTAAGTACTTAGTTAAGGGGTATTCCCCGCTTCCTTCTTGCGGACAACGCGTCTGCAGTGATTTTAGTGGTACGTTGGAGGCGGTGACGTCTCACCATCAGATGGGCCTGTCTATGCGTTCGATTTTTATTGATATAAAAATTTATTGATTCACAACTATTGATGTGAACTTAGTTCTGTCATTTCGTTTGACGACTCCTTTCCCCAGTAGGTAGAGATCCTGGCTACCGAGCATGGAGACCCTTGTTCTACTCCCGCCGAGGGGAAACATTTGTGGGATGGACAAGCGTTCTCAAGTTTTGGGTGTCATAATTGTTTACGTCCATGTTATCTGCAACACAGATCCCAAGCAAGAGGTGGTTAGTGTAAAAACCATTATATGTATATTATATTATTGTATTGGTCACGAGAGTAGAACAAACAAAGAAGATTAGCTGGATCAGATAGATAGATGGAATTCTTGAAAAAAGAAACGAACCCCAGTTCACACATATACCTATATGATAAAGAGATAAAGAAAGCATAATGAAACTCATGATTCTTAGAACAATTGCCCAACCCGCATGCACATATCTTCGTAAAAAGAAAATCTAGTTCCTTTTTTTTTATTTTCAGTGAATAATAGAATTAGTATAAGGGCCGACTTCCGGCGTTTGCCTTTCTAATAAAATGTTTACTGCACCTGACGCTAAGTTTATTAACAATACAGTCTAGTCTGCAGGTTAACTAACCCTGTCCACGCCAACGTCGAGTGTCACTCGACACTGGTTTTGTTCCACTAGCTCCACTGATACTCGACATGGTGTAATACCTCTTTTTGCGGAAAATTTTAAAACAGGAGGGATTTTTGTTACTAAAATGTTTGAATTTTGATGTTGTAATATAGTATCATGTAATTACTCATAAAATAAAGTTTATTAAATAAGAAAAATTCGTTTTTTTTTTACAAAATACACAAAAAACACTAAAAGTAAAAAAAAAACGTAATTTTAGCGTGGAGCTGGTGGAATAAAAACAAAAACAGCCTTGGAGTGGAAAGAGTTAATTTTATTGTCCGCTTATAAACATTTGAACACACGACGGTACGAATCAAATGTTAAGAAAATTCCTAATCCTTATGTCTATAGGCATAGAACTCATTGTTCTGTAAAATAACTTTAAATATGTCAAAGTTGATGATCGTAAACCCTATTGCATTGGTAACAAAGCTTGAATTAGAAGCAATGCTACGCGCAGATGCTTTCAACCTTTTTGGCTTGATATTACATTGTGAGAGGTAAGTTGTTTATTCTGAATTAAAAGTAAAAAACGTCAAAATTCTTTGAAGTGTTGGGTTTTAAAAGTCGATTTTATATGTGAAATTTTTTTTTCTTAAAACACATTATCAAAAATGCATTATCACAGTGAACATAACCCACGACTTTGTGATTTTAATAGCTTTATATAAAGATATTATGAGTATAGAGAAGGTGATCCGAGTGTATAGCTATTGTTACCAATTTATGCTTCTACCTATCAATTGGTTTGTGATTCACAAAGGTAACTCATTAGGTCCTCATTCTTACTACGAAAAGGAAAGAAACATATTTTTTTGGCAATCGATGGCAATCGAGCAAATGCGCCACCTGATCGGAAATGGTCACCAGGTGGTATGAACCATACGTTGTCTAAGAAGAACTCGGCGAACCCACTTTATAACCTAGCTACCGCAACTGCAACACGCTTAAATCAATTACATTTATTATATAAACAGGGTGGCAGGCAAGTAAAGCGCTGCGGTAATACGCAGATTGTGCAGTAGTATAATGCTCCATGTTATATTTTTCATTATCCCCTGTTCTGCTGCATTTGTTGCCCTGTACTTTTATATAGTGTCGTACTTAGTTTCTAAAGGTACATCATGAATAGAAGAACTTGATTTGGACACAAGTTTAAATAGAGTCCCAATACTGCAAATTTTATCATATCTTCTCAATTTAGCAATTTTTCCCTACAACGGTTGGTACGTGCTCGAATAAGTCTTGTAAGTGTGGAATAATCAAATTTATGTCAAATAGTTATATCAAATTATTGGTATATGTTGCCAATCCATCCTTTATATAATTCATGTAACCCATAGACACATCACAGAACCTTGTTAAGATCCTAATTTTGTTCAGTAATAGGATGCCAATATTATTTTTTAAAACAACTTTTAATAACACAGATGTAAGGTTGAGTACCTCTGACACATAACACATTTTCTGTAGTGTTGACAACGAACGATTACTACATATCGATTTAAGATTTATCAGTTAAGGTTCCGCTTTCCCGACCGTGTCATGTTACAATAAGGATCATTCATCAATTAATTTCACTATGTTTTTGACAAATGCTCCGTACTCAAACATGCCTGTGCATATAAGAAGTTTTCGAATCTTTTATTTCGATTTGCCATGCAGGCGTGCTTAATGACTGAGATGACACTGCAATATAAGAATGTATATTAGCAATCGTTTATAGCAATTAAAGTCCGGTGCATTGTTATTTCTAAGGGTTGAATATCTTCTATAAGATTATTATAATATTACCGTCACACATATATTAGTTATCGCCTTGCGACTAAGGACGTCCTCTTGTATTAGGTTTTATATTAAGGTCACCCTTTAAGTAGATTCATTTACCTATTTGTATTAATGAGTTCGTAAATTTGAATTTAAATTTTAATTAATAATTAAAAATTAATTATTAATTAATTATTTTTAATTTTAATTTTCAGCGTTGAACGCACAGAAAAACAAAATATATTTTAAATGGAAATCACAAAGGCGGCAGTTCAATTGCAAATAGACGTCAAACGAACGATCATATACTTATTAAGGACTAGCTGTACCCTGCGCGCGTTGCTACGCCACCAACTAAAATAAATTTGAAGGAAATACATTACACAATTTCAATTCAAATCAACATGAACGGTCACGGCAATATATGAAATTCATTGGAATGACAGTGGCGCCATCTGTCGAAAATTGGTCGTACCGACTCCGAAACCTTCGTGGGCCCATGCACAACAACTTTGCTAAAGATCATCACATGATCAAACGCATATGTAGTTTACGATTCTATAAAGGACATACAGACAAACATTCATATTTATATATAGAAGATGTTCCGATACCATCGTAGTATGTATTGATGATCGACAAGTATCGATGTTATTTCTTTTCTTTTCATGTTATCATTGGGTACTTTATTAAAATATAATGAATAATATTTACCATCAACTAAAATTTAAAATAAATAAGCCTCTTAGGTATCTCATTGTGTTTCAAGTATCAAACAAGCAGCAATGATTCGATGAAAGTACCAAGAAGTATCGAATCAAAAGTATCGAGCGATCACTCATTATTTATATCGGAATGCCACTAATCTAATTGACGTTTCAGAGAATCCGCCAAATTTAAAATATTTTTTAAATATACATTCATCACCTCATTGACCGGTAGAGTATGTCAAAAGACATTAAGTGAGCCCATTGTAGAACCTAGATATAGGTATTTTACAGTTAAGAATTGGTAAATGAATGAATAGTCCTGCCACAAACTCTAAATTGTGTCGGCTTTTATTGCAACATCAAGGCAATGGACCTTTGTTGGTTCTAGTAATGTAACAGACGCAGCGTAGCTACGGTAGTAGGTACAGTAAGTTCTGGATATGCATTGACTCAAATCAAAGTCTATTTTGTCCAAATGCAAGATGTGTTTCTTGCAGATCTAATGTTACAACGAGTGTACCTATCTAGTGGTGATATGCGTTTATGAGTACAATTCAAGCAAATAGGATAAATTACTATTACCGCAATCAGCAAATAATAACTGCTTTGGAACATGCAATGTTTTATATCTATGACGATCTATCGTAATCTTAGTGAAGACAGTAAAGTGTGTATCAACTGTACAACCTTTATGGTTCCGTAGAAGATATTAGATATTTATTTTGTCTTTAATCCATTATGCCTTTTATTGGAAAGAAGTGCCTGAAGACTAAATATTACAGAATGATATTTCATAGCCCTCTGTTGTACAACCATTTCTGGGTTTAATAAAAAAATATATAATTAATAAGTAAATAAACATAGATTCAAAATTGTTAGATTAGAATTCCATAGACAAGTAAATATTGCTCTATGGCCCCTTAGTATCTACTCGGCTTCTGATCCCACGATTATAATTCCTCCAAAATGATGCTGTTAATTACTTGTATACATATAGATTACAAATTAATTATAACATGTTTGAGCGACGAAAAATATGTGGAACCGTCCGAAAATTACGGAAAAACTACTGGAAATGAGTCATCTACATGTAATGTTTCAAACAGCCAAACGAGAAGATTTTTGTATGTTTAACATATTTTATTACAGGACACCATAAGGCAAGTTTAAAAAATTACAGCTGTGCCACGTGCTGCATACGTGCGATCCAGATTCCATTGTGATACAAATAAAGTATGCATTGTGTTCCATAAACTTTGTGCATTGCCTCTTATGCTATTCTCCATCTTAGATCTAACTCGCAACTTTAGGAATACTATCTGCAAACCAATTTAGTCTTTAACACCACCGAATAAGAGTCGATCGAGTCTTTTATAAGTCTGTTAAACCGAATAGGAGTCTTGTGACGTTTTCATTTATTCATTTTAATCAATTTTGAATTTTATTGTAATTGAAATAAGGTGAAAATACAGTTAAAATAAGTTTGTAAGCAAGCGATGAATAGGTAATAGATCACGATAAGATTTGTAAGGCTCTATATTTGAATTATAGTAACATTGTCAACTGTCGTCTTTAGATTTATATGAACTCGGGGCGGACAAAAGTTGTCGACAAATTGCACTGAATATGCATGTTATTCTTATCCATATTGTTATTTTTAGTGATATAACTCGCCAAAGAAGCCGGCACTTTCGCTCATTGATAGCCGTCTGCCTATTGATTTGCTGTTAAGAGACGATAAAATGAATAATTGCTTTACTCCTGTGCGAGGGGCAAGCATAAGTTTTGTGAAATTGGAAAGTGCTAAGGTTAAAGTTTGTATTGTTATATTTTTTGAAAGAACTCATCGTCAGAGTCTAAGCAAAGATTCACGCGTCTAAAGCAGTTTTCGAAACAATTTTTCGTGACCACCAAAAAGACCTCTTGTCAGTGACTTTCATTTAAAACGATCAGAAATCAGATTTTAATCAGAAGACATGAAGAGATATTATTGCGCTGTGGTAGCGCTAAACTAGACCATTTAAATTCACATTTATATTTAATAAATTTACATATTTTTAAATTATTTTCTGAAGCTTAAGCAATGGTCGTCAGAAAATTATTTAATATATTTTGTAAGCACATTGAGTCGAGTCTGCTTCCTTTAGCAATCGTTCCACGGCACCATTCCACGCAGATTTGCTTTTGAGTATCTATGAAGTTTGTAGCTCACAAAGCAAAATTATTGTCGACATCCAAAGGTACCCGTTACACATGGAACACTTCACATCTCGTGAATACTCCTCAATATAATCTACGATATGTGCTGAACGTTTTCATAACTAATTTGCCTTTCTCTTTAATTATTTTGCTCTCTGTCAGCATGTTCCCTTTCGTAATAGTCATCAAAAGTACCTCTATGAATTGAAAGTTTCTGATTGTATATATGATATTATTTGGAGACAATGTTAAATCACCAAACCGATATTAGCGTCAATTTTCGCCGCAGCATTTTATTCCCAGATGAGTGTCGCGTTATTTTTTCTGTCGGCTTCCGATAAGCGATATAATGCGTCAGCACGCGCCGCACCTGGAAATTAGTGAGGTGAATTTTGTCGATAATAATTTATTGCCAAATTATAATTTATTTTACATAATAAATTTATATATATAACCAGCCACTGATGTAAATTTGCAAAATATATGCAAACTATAAGTAAACAAGTCTTCATCCCGAGAAATACGATTGCGAGCAGTGCTCATTTGTGATAGTGGTAAGACTTTTTTGCCCGTCTGGTTAGCCACCATTCAGTTATTATAATGAACTGCTTTTTATGTTACGGTAGCATTGCTGGAGAGGCAAGTAGTGAGTAGATTCACCGTTTTCTTGGTAATCGGCAACGCATCTGAGATGATATTAGTGATATCAGGCAGACGGTGATCACTTAGGTCTGTCTGTTAATTTGTCCGCTAAGAACCCTCATGATGACTTAGCTTAGATGGCGAACTTTTTTGTAAACGAAAAATTTGTTAAACTATAACATCAGTTGCTTATAAATACTAAGTAAACCTACTTATAATTAGCACTCCAATCCACTTATTAAGGGATCAGTGGAATATACCGCTCCACCCAAGACCCGTCACCAAGTTCAGAGGCCGAGGAACGCCCTCCTTGATCCCCCTGATCAACTTACTGCGGACCTGCAACGCTAAAAAAAAAGTCTGATTAGTCGACATACTCACTTCGTGTGAGTCCTTATGGCTACACTAACTCCTCTCCAACGACACCTTTTGTGTCAATTGATACATGCGGATACCCTCTAGGGGGTACCCCTAGCACCCCCTTTCCCTAAAGTGGGTCGCATCACATGACGGCTTAGAGGCCTCCAGGCCAAAGCCAACCTCGGTCGGCCTTAGTGGGTAGGCCCCTAGGTTTTTCGGGAGTCCCACATAGCTATGAGCATTCACCACCCCCCTCACCCGCTTCCCGGAGGGTAGCCCTTTCTCTTTTGTCTGGGCGCAAAAAAAAACCTAATTATAAATTTATTTTCTAACTTAAATACTAAATTTCGTTTCATCTGGCCACTCTGCTAAGATATTCAGATGACAAAGTGATAAAAATGTCAAAGTCTTGAAGTATAATGGAACGCGATTATGCCTTCAAAATAAAACATACAACATAAAATAATTATATCAACTGGAAAAACTCAAGACAAATTTATTAAATCTTCTTATAATAAATCAAATGGAAAATAAAATATACATAATTATGGAAGAATAAATTCACAATTTTTGACAAATTATGTAGTAAAATGTAATAATATATAAAACTGACCCATAATGATTGATATCAACTAATTGTAAGAACTTAAATTTAAATCATAAAAAATGGACAAGTAGGTATCGACTCTATATCTGCAATAGCAACTTCGTCGCTCTACGAAACTATAGATAAAAAAAGTTATCGTAAAATATTTATAGTTCTCGATGAGTAGTTTTATTCCCATCACTAGTATTCTTAGCAATCAATGAACCGCATTTCTTCTCGCCAATTTCTTGAATGAAACTCCTTGGGCGCAATATTTTATTCTGATTCAAATAATGCATACGGCAGCTGAGGTTTGCTTTTTTGTGCTGATAAAACAATTTTAATATAAAGTACATCCGAAAGCTACACTGCAAACAAGACTTTATTTCTTAAACATAAGTTATAATATATATTTAACGGTGCGCAACAATAATGTTGTACAAATGCGCGCGCGCTCTTTTCTCTTTTTCCAACATAATTAGTACTCAAATTACTTGACTTTATTCTTTGAAATTCGTATATCCTATTACAAGGGTTAGCGCTTACTTGCATTTCTTTATGCAATTAAAAATGGTGTTAATGTCATAGTAATATTAAAAAACAATGAAGTAAATTAAAGGGAGGAAGTTTACATCAAACTGACGGCCGAATCCGTTACCAAATTAATAGTAGGTATCGATCTGGTGAAAATTTGTGAAGGATTTATGCATGTAGTTATGTAAATAAAAAAAGTAGGCAGTATATCATAGATCGAGTCTACCTCTTGGCTGTGGTCATTGTGCTCATCATTATACGTAGCACGAACTCCCTAGGTCAACGATGCATTGCCGGCCGAACACACTGGTTATCCAGCGGTACAATCAACAAAAAAACGATTTATAGTTTTGTGTGTTCTGTGGTAGTTCGCTGGCACTGAAAAAGTCATCATCACGCATAATATCATCAGGATAATTGTGCAACGTTTAAAGGATTACAAACTTACCTTATTTACTTACTAATTACCCTTACCAAGTAAATAAATACAGCCTTGTTTATTTTATTCACTACGCATATCCATGCAACCGTTGTCAAAATCATGGTATCTTATTTGGAACGTACTACGCAACATCTGTAATCAGGACAGGACATAGTACTTGTCAAAAATACAATTGTTTTACGCTACATTAGCATTTAGAATTTTGGTGAGTACAATTTGATTTGAATGATTTGAATGACAATTTGACAGCTGACGACGTCCGTCACCTTTGTCATTTGACAACTTATCCCGCCTTTTTCTTGTACCTTAAGGTGACAAAAAATTTGTTGTCGTAATCTCTATCATTATTCTTGAACCTTTTGATATTTATAGGTAGTTATTATTAATAACATGATATTGATATATGATCATTTACTACATAAATTTTTACAGGTTTAACATTAACTGCATCAGCAGGTATGTCCCACATGTGACAGTGTAATGTAATGTGAAAATGTAACCAAGACTACTGGGGACATATGCGTACCCACGCCTGTCTGTTTTATTATATATTTATCGATTCACATCGAATTGCATCGCAGCAGCCCAATTGCATGTCGAAATATTGCAAATCTTGATAAGACGAGAAAATTTAATTATGTTAACATTCAATTAATAAATATTTTTTAATATCAATCTCATAATTAAAATATATAAACGTGTTTTTCTTTCTAATGTTACATGGTGTTACTGCTACATGAACAGATAGATTTTATATGGATGCCATCTATTACCGTATTATACCATATATATTTAATAATCGTAATCGCTTTGATTTTCATCCACATTTATGCGTTCGAATTATACAAAATTTGATACACGTATTTAGAATCGAAGACAGTACAATAATTTCGGAACTCTAGAATCTCAACTCTTATATTATAATGATTTTTGATAGATCAAAAATATAAACAAATGTACCTAAAATATACGCGACGCGCCAAACATGTCACCATGGTACTTTATTCAGATTAAAATTCAGCAACTAATAATCAAACAATCAAACGTATTAGATAAGTAATAATTTGACACATAAGTTCGTGTTATTAGTAGTGTTAGGGGGTACCATGGGGTTGGTAGCTCATGTCAATCAAATTAGTAACTCGTAGTGCGCTATGGAAATTAGTTTATTTACGCACTGCAACGTAACGGTTGACACCTGCCTGTCATTTCCTATTTGAATTAAGAAGTTTAGTGATATCCTGTTGGAATATATCACGTTTGTTTTTGTTTTTTCATTGTTGTCGATTATATATATATATACAGTTGACTGGTAGATAATATTTTCAAGCATGAAGGCCTCTTATTCAAGCCCTTTAATTTGAAGATTTTTACAATAATGAATAAATAAATAAAAAATTAAACGCACAAGCCGCTACGGATATACTTTAGTCTCCCGCACGAAAGATGTGGGTTCAAATCCTGCACAAATTTTTGACATTTAAAAGTGTTGCATGTGTTAAATATAATACTTATCACGTGTTAAAAAACTCGTAGTGAGGAAATATGCGTTCTGTGCGCATAATGTCCTTAGCCACATGGTGGACTACGATCGAACTGTTTTTAAATAATAAGTGATCCATACCCACCAGTGGGACGGTTGCGAGTTGTAATAGTGTAATGAATCTAATAATGTAATGGTTGTAAAAGTAAAAATAAACTTAATAAACGAACAGACCACACTAACATTTCTGACTTCTACATCGATAAAGTAACAGTTTCGATATATTCAAAGTCAATGCATACTCCAATAGGTGTACCGACACGAAAATATATTCAACTCGTAAAATTATACAACTCAACAGCAAAAATATGAAAAGAAGAATCATTGACCTCGAACAAGTAAGAGCTAGAAAACGGGCCATGTGATGGTAAACTGTCAAAGCAATATACGTGAAAACGGGCTCTCTGAAACTAATACGACAAATATTAAAAAATATTTCACGATTGACTTTACGAGTCGAAGTAGGGTTGCAGTTACCCAGGAAACTTTATAACCATACACAGATACCTTCGGGAATACAATGGTACAAATCTTTGAACTCGATAGGAGAAACCTTATTTCACATCCTAGTGTATTGTTCAGCAGGAAAACCAATAGGATAACATCCTTATGGATGTATGTAACATCCTGTTGCCCCGAACCTCGATTGACAGCATTCCAGTTATTTATATTTTTGCTAATGTGGGAATAAATGCCAAATCTACTTTCCAGAACAGAACTTTCATACAAGCATTAAGTCAAGGTGCAAACCGGTTAGCTTAACTGTAAGACAGTAACTAGAGGGGATTACCCAAAACGACGTGACACAAAGTGTTTTGAGTAACGTACCTTGTGGTGCTTCAGCTTAGTGAACTAATTGCGATCCTATAAAACCAGTTTCTGAACTAAAAAATAGTATGCAGAGACCTAACCACTGGCGAGTGAAGATTAAATGACAAAATCAAATGACCCGCTGTGATTTTATATAATAATGAGGAATCCATATCTTAATAGCCTAATTAACCGTATGAGTCCGAGAATGTTACCCGGTAGAGCTATTGGTTAGGTTATGAATAACTGTTTAATTTTAGGTTGCTGTAAAGGTCTTAATTAAATACCATCATAATCATAAAATCAATCGCATCATAATGCTTCCAGGAACGTTTAGTGTTAAATTTTCGTTCATATCTTAAACGCCTTCTTATCAGGCAATAGTATATGAAGTTGACAACGATATAAAGTCGAAATATGTTTATGCAGGTAATATTTTGCTTACCATTTCGACTAAAAGCTTTATAACGGACGAACATCGAAATAGCAATATTTTTCTTGTTTCCTATAACAATTAAAATATTAATTTTTATTTTGTTAATCATTTCATAAGAAATAAATTATTTCTGTGTCATGCAACTTGCGATGTTAAATAATTTATAAGAATATTTTTTCCAAACAATTACAAGTGACAATGATTATAGACAATTCATAGTGAAACTCCTCTTTGCTCTAACCAAACACTAGGTCAATGTAAAGTAGTGCTATTAGTAAAATCTAAAAAATATAAACGGAGGAAATACTGTATGTATTAACAATGTAATAAATTTATTCGTTAATTTCTCGTAGCCTCATTGACGGTAGTCGTATATCGCTTGAGGTTACGTTTCCGCAGTTGGATGCGTCGATGAGCGGAACCCACGGTCGACGTGGGGTTGGTTAACAAATAAATCAACTTTATTTTGACCCGCGACCTTTCCTGTACCCCTGGGGCCGACCGGTCTTAACGATTCCACCATGACACTAAAAATTTTACGATTTTTTGACAACCTCTCGAACGTAAAACGCTGTCATTAAACGGTTTTAATGATTTTTTAAATATCATTAATTTTTTCCGTACATACTTATTGAGTGGAGTGCGAAGCGCGTTACAATTTTATAGCTATGGGCTATAAATTATTAAATAAGTAAATAATACTGATGACTTTAGTTTAATTTTCTTCGCTCTGATGATTTTCAGTTTGAAGAATTAAGCGTCACTTATGCCCAATGTATTAATTTGACAACTTATAGCGTATAAATACATTTAAATCGTTTTATATTTCATACTCTAGGTAAGCATTAATTAATTTTAGTTCTCTGCGACTAAATTATAGCAGAGTTAAAATAAACGGCATATTAATTTGACTTTCAATTATTTTGTTTAAAATAAATATTTTTTAAATAACTTTTTTCTTTACAGATTTTTTAAGACTCAAATGCATTCTATACGTCTTACATTTGTCACAAAAGTTTTATCTAAATGTAGCTTGGTTGTTGGACGCGGTTAAATTCCGACAGTACTGGTGCATATACCTTACGTTCTTTTCCGGCTAGGGTAACTACTGAACTCCTAGAATCTACCGCGAAATGCTATAATATAATTATTACGGTCGCAGTACCGGATACTCATTTATTAAATACCTTTTCCCCTTTTTTCTTGATTGATAACGTATCGGTGATCCTTTTGTATTACATATGTTTGGACAGCAGTAATCACTTACCCTGAGGTGCCCCGTCTACTGGTGAACTATTAACATATAAAGTACGATATGTTATATATTATACCGAAGTACGGCGGGTATCCATCCTGAAGTAGGGAACGTAGAGGACCGCTTGTACGGGCGACGTGGTTTGCGTCGTCATTCATTGTGGGCACATAGACTGGAATTACTTGCCTGCGTTGGTGTTCACGGCTACTTATGATGTGGAAGTCTTCAAGAGGAGAATGAATAAGATTTCATAAGTTAGTGCGTTCAAGATCTTAGATTTCATCACCACTTGCAATCACGTGGGATTGTTGTCAACTTATTTTTTGTAAAAAAATGTATATTTTGCTAAAGTAAAAAAAAAAGGTAACATGGCTAAAGTGTGTACTATTTATCTACTGGATTCAGAACGCCGAGTTCAAGTTAGATTGGTATTAATTAGGCTGATTGTCTAGCAGAGGACTTTCGAAGGCTAATGGGCGGACTAAATGATAAAATAAGCAAAATAAGTTCTTAAGGACCTATAAAGCGACTTGTACCTAAAGGAAACAAAAGCTGAAAGTGCCCTTGTAATTAATGAAACGTTATAAAAAATTGTCCATTAGCAGCCATCTATCTTCATCGATCACATTCAATCTGACGCCAGCGGCACCAGCGAGCGCATGAAATTAGCCTTAGCCTTAGCCCATTGAGCATTTTGGCATATACATACCTGGCATATAATGGCACATACACTAAATCGCACCATAAAATATCTAGTGAAAAATATTTTTTCCCTACAAAATTTGATTTTCGTATTAATGCTAATAAATAGAAATTTAAAACACGAAGTTACACGATTTACTGAATACAAAACAAGTTTTTTTTTCACCAATTTCCCTCTTCATTGTCGCGTCATTATTTAAAACGAACACGAAGTATAAGCTGCGTACACAACCATACAATCAGGCCTAAGTTATTGCCCTTAGACGAGCGCATGGTTGCAAGCGCATAAGTGCGCGCGAATTCCCATACGTATTGTTGACGGGAATAAATCAAGATTTACATGTAAAGGGAACTAGTTTCGTGGACTCCGAGAAAAAACAACATGTGAAGGGCGATTTGACAGGCATTGTGACGTCTTCGGTTTTCGCACACGGAAGTTCCCGATGTGATACAGTTTTGAGCTAACAATCGCTGACAAAGGAGCCTCTGACAATGGGGCGGTTCGAAGAGCGGCTTTGTCAGCGAGCAGCTGATCCGTGGATTGTGTAATTCTTTTTCTAAATAAAGAAATGTGTAACGGTGAAATACTTAACATATTCTGGTCCAATTTTGCTGGATTTATTCCGTCTTTAAGATCGGAAGGTAGCTCAGCTGCTGGTTTTTGTTGCGGATGATATATGCATAATATAAAATGTTCGCATTGTCTTTACAATAGGCGACATGCGACAAGGTATGGTCCTATAATAACTTACGTGGGATTAGGTATTTTTAATTTCATTGGTCGTAGTTCAAGAATTCACGGTATTAAGGATCAAAATTACCATTCTGTAGTTGTAGGTAGTAGAAGTAAAATGAAAGTGATGTGTATAAACTAAATGGTTTCGAATTCGACATTTAAATACGCGTAATTAGAATATGAATTTTGTTAACTAATCCATAACTCCATAGATGTTGTTATATAGTATTCTTTTATTAACATAATCTACTCCAGTGGTGTAACAATCAATTATCACTACCCATCTTCCTTGGTTTAAGACGCGGCCTACAATTAAACTACAAAAATGTCACCTGTCCGCATTCTGTTATTTTCACCAGTATACTTTGAGAGCTGCTGGTTTGATTTTCCATAATTTGAATAACTCACAAATATTTAAAGGGAAGTTTTAAAAAGTATTACTATTCTTCATACACTTCTTTCGGGAGAATTATTATCCACCGCAGAAAGGTATGTGGAATTATTGCTACCTACAAAATAAGTTGCATGTCCTTGCAATATCACTTACAATTATAACATGTGTTTCCACGTGTCAAACTGTCTATAATTCTTTGTCAGCTGTACTCTCTCTTAACAATAAGTTGCTTTCAATATCGTTTCACTACAAATGATAAAATGCTTTGTTTTTCTATTATTCTTAAGTTGAATATAACACTATTTAAAACCTATTTCTGTCAACATAATTTTATTGCCCTACCAATGGAATCAGGAAAGTGCTCACTAAAAATTCTTTCAAGAAACTTGTACAGAAGAACTTTTTAACTTTCATCGACTAACTGATGTAGTTAAATTACCAACTAACAATAGTTATTTTATCATTTGTATATTTACAATGTACTCCATTTTCACATCGCTCTTTCTGCACTATGGATGTTTGCGTCTGAAATAAATTTTTAATAAATAAATAATAATAAATAAATAAAATAAGGATTATTAAGCATCACCGCATAGGAATAACATTTAGACCAGAGATATGGGCTTATACCGAGTGATAACTAGCATAGAATTTCCTATGCTACAGACAATAGTCAAATTCCTAAGTACATGTATCAACTTTAGATTTCACCCATGATATGGCCCACGAAATATTTCCATAATGATTCTTTTACTAAAATTTGTGTCCGCCAACCTGTGCTTGCTCGGCGTGCTGGACTATAGCTAAATCGGTTATTGCTCATCCCAGACTCTTCCTTTTTACGTCGCCAGCTCCAAGTCTATGCTCCACTACCTATGTTCTGGTATGATAATAGTGAGGTAGTAAATGCAACGGTTGGCAGATGCGAGTGGCACGCGCTAACTTGACCTTTACAAATGTCACCAGTTACAACGTTCTTGCACATTTGTGCAGTTAAAACTATAAATAGTAGTAACCGATTTATTAAAATTATAATAATTTAAAATTAAAATTTACGATGAGCTAAAATAGAATGGTATTTGCATGGAGCTATTTGCAAGTGAAATTTATTTTATAAAATTTTATCTAAAGTTGTAAATTATTCTCTATATTAATTTATTATAAGATCTTACTAAAATAATATTTAAAGTAATTAAAAGTTGTTTAATATGTCAATATTTTACAAAAGCTTCATCCAAGACACTACAGCAAACCGATTAAAATAGATTAATAGGATCTGCAATTTATTACAATAAAGTTTGCACGCACTAAATATGCTGCTACTATTGTATACAAAGTGATTGCATCAAGAAACCGAAGCGTCTTCCGATACTGTCATACAAATAGAGTCCCTCACACTACTGCTGTTAAGAAGTATATCGCGTACTTATTTCGCGATTTCAATAAATCGCAGACCTTAACTAGAGCATCATTTCGATTATTACCAGGGCGTTAAATAAGATTGACGCACAATAGAGCACCAAGCCCACGAACAGATAACTGTCAAATTAATTCAAAAATAGATAAAAGATGCAATACCATCACCCCTCCGTTCACGGCTTGAATTTTTTATTCGCCATTTCCTTGAATAAAAAACGTGGGTAAGATTGAAAATGCTTGGGGAGAAAAAGTAAGATGAAGAAGCTTTTAAGAGTTTTTTGCGTGTGAGCCCATCTCGTTATGCAGTGATTTACATTCGTTTATATCTAAAGAAACATTACAACTCATAAATATTCGTCTCGTAGCATCAACAAATGTCTTTGATAGTTTAAGTCCATTACACTGATCAATTGGATTCGTCTTTGATAATCTAATTCAGAGTGATCAACTGGAGACACTGTTCAACTGGAATTAGGTGAAGCGAACTTGAGCGGAACCAACTGCAGCACCATTTACCATACGTCCATGTCATCGATATTATTACACAGTACAATAATCCTTTCTATACATATACATATATAATATATGTGTTTGATGTTTGGTAATTTTTTGTATATAAATAAAATTAGATATTAGAGTCGTTTTCTGTAAAACAAGATTTTTTTTGTTTCGACAATAATAAATTGTCGTATTTTTCTAAATGAGTAAACAGCCTTACTAATTTTACCCGAGAGACTTGTAGACCTCACAATATAAGATAATATCAAAAGTTGTAAGGTAGTTATTATAAGGGACCCAATAATACTGTGGATTATTGTATTTAATGTTTGTTAAAAACCTTGTTAAGGCATTTAGTGAGGCAATTCTACTCGTTTGCTTTTATTGGCATTTGAAAAAGTAAATTATGAACTTTAATCCTGTGTGACATATGGGACTGAGTATTGTTAACATCGTTAGAATTAAACTTATTTTTATTAGATTTAAATACAGTATGGTACAAGAGATAATTTAGATGTACTAGAAAAAGAAACGGACCTAATACCGATCCCAGCGGGATACCAGTCACAACCAGCGATCGTAATCTGGTGTTATACGTACTCTTTGAAGTGTAACCGTCTAAATACGCTATCAGTTATTTTCTCTTCGAACTTGAAAATGTACATTTATA